>BQNB010120168.1:0-20682 GCA_026074375.1 Tanacetum coccineum
AGTGAGTTTAAATATAATTGAGAAAATTCAATTATAACCCTATCTTATTCTTGTCAACCAATGAGAAGAGATAGGAGTAATGTTAGATATTAGAAAAAGACTCGGTCACCCCGTGTATTTTACTGTTCAATATAGCTCGTAGTTTAATAGGTAAACGTATGACTTTCGGTATTGAACCGGGTACTAATACCCGGTGTATTGTAAGAACTATAAATACCTCTTCCAACTTTGGAAGAAGCAAGCATCTATTCATTTTACACACACTCTTTAGTGTGTTTTCCTTATTTCTCTCTCAACTATTCTCTCTCTTTAACTTTCTCTCACTAGATCTCTTTAGATCTATACATGTTTGTATGAATTCGGGAACCTACAATGACCTTGTCAAGTTTCAAGAACTATTATTAGACGCAGAGAAGCCTCTTTACGAAGGATGTCCTGACTTCACAAAGTTGTCCGTAATAGTTAAACTACTCAACTTGAAGGGTAAGTACGGAGCTTCTGATAAGTTCTTTACTGAATTACTAGGATTGATAAAAAGATGCTACCTGCTGGTAACGAAATGGTGGAAAAAACTTATCAAGTCAAAAAAGTTATGAAATTGATGGGACCAGGATACAAAAAGATACATGTATGTATCAACAACTGCCTTCTTTACTGGAAGGATGACAAGGATCTGACTGCGTGTTGAACTTGTGGGATATCAAGATGGAAGGTGGATAATAAGACACATAAAGTGTACGAAAACATTCCAGCAAAGGTAATGTGGTACTTTCCAATTATACCAAGACGACAACGACTATTTAAGATACAAAGTATTTCACAGATGGCACGAGACACGGAGGATAACAGATGGTGTGTTACGTCACCCCGCAGATTCACAGGCATGGCGTACCATAGATGAAAAATTCCCCAAAATTGCTGAAGATCCAAGAAATCTACGGCTAGGAATATCAGCTGATGGGGTTGACGTCAACACAGGAAATAGGCATCACAGTGTATGGCCAGTTTTAACTATCATATACAACCTTCCTCCATGGTTGTGTATGAAAAAATAAAGTTTATCATGCTTTCGGTATTAATATTGGGATACCCGGGAAATGATATCGATGTTTTTTTAGAACCGTTGGTTGATGATCTACATACCTTATTCGAGACAGGGGTTGATACATATGATGTTTCCACAAAAGATAATTTTAATCTACGTGCCGTTGTGTTATGGACAATAAATGATTACCCTGCACTTGGTACATTATGTGGCTGCCCGTACAGTGGATTCAAAGGTTGTGTAGTATGTGGGAAAGATACAAACTGTGTTAGACTTTCTGCCTCATCCAAGCAAAGTTATGTTGGTCACAGACGATATCTACCATATAACCATCCGTTCAGAAAGCAAAAGAAGGCATTTAATGGACAACAAGAATTTCTCCCGGCTCCAATTCCAATGACCGGGGAACAAATATACAACGAGGTACAACATATTGAAAATAAGTGGGGAAAAGGAAAACGAACAAACAATAAGGCATCAGAAAACCAAGAAGATATGAGAGGCAGAGGTGGGAAGATTCAAAAGCAGAAAAGAAACACAACAGAAGAAGAGGGTAGTTCAAGCCAAGTAAACGGACAAAACGGTGCGTATTGGAAGAAATTCAACATTTGGTATCGAAAACTTAAGTATTGGAGGCATAATCCTGTTCCACATTGTATTGATTTTATGCATGTAGAAAAGAATGTTGCTGAGAGTATAGTCGGAACTCTGCTACATGTTCCGGGAAAGACGAAAGATGGATTGAATGCTCGATTGGATCTGGCTGAGTTGGGGGTAAAACCAGAGTTGTTTGCTATGCAAGATGAAGACAAAACAACACTACCTCCAGCAGGTTACACATTAACGAATGCTGAAAAAGACATCTTTTGTGAAACGTTACACAACATCAAGGTACCAGAAGGCTATTGTTCAAATTTCTCTAGTTTGGTCAACCTAAAGGATAGGAAGCTCATTGGCCTTAAATCGCATGACTATCACATGCTAATGCAAGAGTTTTTGCCCATTGCAATACGTTCAATCATGCACCCACCCACACGATATGCTATTATCAGGTTTTGCTTTTTCTTTAAATTGATATGTAGCAAAGAAATCATATTGAAAGAACTAGATAAGATGCAAGCAGAACTGGTAGTGACACTGTGCCTACTCGAGAAGTTCTTTCCTCCGTCATTTTTTGATATTATGATACATTTGACTGTGCACCTAACTAGGGAGGTAAAACTATTGTCCATATGCTTTTGGTGATGTATCCTTTCAAAAAGTATGAAGAGGTTCATAAAGGACATGTCGAAAACAGAAATAGACCAGAGGGATGCATTGCCGAGGAGACTATTGCAGAAGAAACAATAAAGTTTTTTAGCGAATATCATAAAACCATGAAAACTATTGGTATCCCACTTGATAAACATGTAACCTATGAAAATGAGGACGAAAAGCCATTGTCGGCCTACAAATCAAGTGAAGTTTCCGGGGAAGTCTTTCAGAAAGCACATTTGTATGTAATACAGAATACAGATGAAATTGTACCGTATATCGAGTAAGTATTACTAACACATGTGAAGAAACATGTAATCTAATGATCTACCAAGAACAAGAGAGAGAGATGTGGGTTGTGATGTTTAGTGAGAGAAAGTAATGGAATGGATGATGTTATTACTATGTGGAAATATGGAAGAAATGAAAAAACTCAACCTCACTCAGGCTAGGAGAGGGCTTATATAGTTACATGATGGCCGGCCCATGGGCTATGATGGGCTTCCCATGGGCATTGGGCCGGATTAGCTTCTATACTTAACATGACACAATCTACGAGCTAAGACCTATTACAACTTGGAAGTGACCGACACTTTTTGTGTTTCCAACAATCTCCCCCTAAGGGAGGTCACTCCATTTTACAAAACTTTAAGCCTAGCATACAATGCTTTTATCTTTAGTCCTTTAGCTCATACCTTTGACATTCTCCTGTGAGTATATGATAGTGATCATATGATTTCTAGATTTTGAGCATTGTTCCTTGAACTAGTATTTCGCACAGATTGTGATCTTGAGCAGCTTGAGATCATCAACCAAGCACAATCTCTCGCCATCTAAAACGTTTCAGACTTATATATTTGTGATTTCAGACCAACATGCTCATAAAAAACCTTTCTTGGAATTTTTCTTGAAAAACTTTATGCAAAACGTCTTTCTTGAGATTCATTTACTATAATACTTCATCACTTCGAGAAAGGAACGTTGCGTATTAGTAGTACGAAGTCTTAAAATATGTATTTGGGCCTTTCATGAAGTCCTTATGTTTATCTAATCGGTGTATTAGCAATGTGGCTAGATGGATTCTTGTGAACATCTGGAATCAGGAAACCAAGTCCACCACCAATCTTTAAATAGCCTGCAGTAAAAAATTAATGTGCAAGAAAGCCGGGGGGGAACGTATATGGCTTTGTCATTTCGTCTAGGTTTGGTTGGAGTAACCTTTAAATCCCGTGGATCGAGCCTGTTGATCAATATATTTTCAATTAAGAAGACTCTTCTTGACAGATTTCCAGCTGTATGTATGAAATCTTTCTAACACATTAGTATTAGATTCTTCATACTCAGCATAGATCTCATTATCGGAACGTCTCCAAAGCAGACGAACACAATAAGATGAAACCAATGAGTTAACATATCTCACCGCGCGATTGATTATAGAAAATCCCGATTTGAAAATCAATCGACTGTCACTTGCTAAAGTGGATTTGTACACATTGAGAGTTTTTAAGACAATTCAAAATACATTAATTGTAAGATCCATAACCTGGAACAAGATTGAATCATAAAGAAATGCAACCTTTGTTGCATTCCATTTGTCACATAGCTATTGATCATAAAGAACGCAACCAAAAAAAAGTCACCTACCCTGAGCTTGTTTGATGTTTGGCTCAAGTAGGATTCTATCTTCATATGAATACCAGTATACTCAGATGTTCTGGCAAACATCACACAGGATCTCTTAGACACTCTAATTGATGAATACTTGATATTCCACAACATTTGGTGTAAGATAACTAAAGCTAAATTATGACTAAGTGTCCTAAATAGATGAATGGATGATCCTCTTTGGCTCTAGACTCAATAGTGCACTTTTAATTTTAGTGATCGGGGAGCTGGAGCTGAGTGCCCACCTTTTCAAGTATCATCTAACTCGAGTGAGAAAGTCAGATAGAAATGAGTGTATCTCCGTGATGTTTGAAACAGAAGTCTTTCCGAAACCCTTTGATGGAATGGAGAGGGTTTGTGCATAGCGTTCACTGGGTCCATGACAGTCCTCAATGTCAGACAACACCTTAGTGTTTCCACACAGTTTTCATTACTCTAGCGCTATCTCTCTCTCTCAACTACCGAAAATTTCGCACGGCTCATCCTTTATACACATCCTCTTCTAACTCTAGTATATGCATTGCCTTTCGCATATATCTCACAACCGCGCCGCACAGATGTCTACTGCACTATTGAGACTTAACCACAATACAACTCACACCATTCCTGACATATTGGTCTTCCTACTTGATATCCTCCCACACCAGCTTCTACTGACTGTAAACAGTCTGATCGGAGTGTGTGTTGTCGCTTTAGTCCATTTGGCCTATCCTCATCTCATTTATCGCCAATTATCATAATCCTCGTTACATCTGATGTTGCTATCGACTACATAACGACTGTAGACTTATCCCTAGTAGAGACCGACGGTGATAGTCACAGTTGCTTACTCGGTACGAAGCATGTTAGAACGCGAGACTTAGTCTTATACAATTTCTGGTATCATCTCTCATTCACTAAGTGGATAGCACACTTTGAAAGGTATCAAGTTCGTGCTCTTTGATGACTCGAGGGGGGTGCACATACTCGATAGCGAGTGGCTGACGCGACAGAGACAACATACTGACTACACAACCATTTTTCTATTTAACATTATTGTGTGACTCTAGTCTTATGGAGGGATAGTAAACTTCGATATCAGCTCTACTTGTCTCGGCGCGTGACTGTGTGGAGAGTCTTTCGGATCGCTCTGGGTTGATGATTGCGACTCTTCACTATACAACAAGGTTTCTCTGATATGCACTGAGTTTTTACACGGTGGCAGATAGACGATTTTGTGACGGGACGTAGACACTGATGTATGTCTCTCATTGGTTGGGTTAAAATATAGGTATAAGGGGTTTATGGGGGTTGAAATGGGGATCGAAAAGGTGTAATTTGGTGTAGCCTTGATGTTTGGATTTCAATTTTTAAACTTCGAGGACAAAATGTTACAGAAGAACTTTTAGGTTATATTTTAATGCCCCATACAAATGATGAGGGGAATTTAAGAAGTGCTAAGTAGTAAGATTTTGAATTTTTTTGAATTACGAAAAATTCTTGAAAATTTGTTACTCGAACAAGAGCAGTAATAGAACACATAAAAGTCCTACACTACATACAATCAAAGAATATTATTACGAGGTTGAACCTGAGAGTGATGAGAAAACATCATATGATAGAATCATATTGTTCTTATTGTCGCAGCCATGGAGTCTCCTCATACAATTTCCCACCCAAGGAACTCTTTTAAATCTTCTAACTCCTCATTAACCTTCTTCTTTCAGAGTTGTCCATCTGCTCTTTCTCTTCCAAGCACTCTTCAGCGTTGCTTTCAACTTTCTTTCCAAGTATGAAAGTCTTTTGCATCAAAACTTCGAGGATAAATAGAATTCAAATACATATGTAAACTTGAGCTTGTGAGTGTTAGTGATGTCGGTCTTGAGTTGTCTAGCTACCCCCATAAACGCAAATCCTTTATGGAGTAGATTCAGAACTTCATTGCAAGCCCATCAACACCTTAGAAGTAGAAAGCCCAGATATCCAAATACACAATTAACACCTTTGCAGAAGTGATACCGCAAACACCAAAGTCAATTATGTCCCGGATGAGCGCATGTCCTCTCTGTCAGATAGTCATGATATAAATTGTAACACCAATCAACTATTCCCGTGAAGGTCATAATTGATTTCCCCTCTAAGTAGTCAAATGATAACACTTAATCAGCTAAGTCCAAATGAGCACATTTCTTCTACAGAAGTGATTATCTAAAGGGAAATTCATCATACCTTATTTTGTCCTCTTTTATCAAATTTTCTACTCATTTTAAGAATAAGCTTAGTGATAGAACCGTTTAAGCAGCCTTTATTGAATCAGTAACCAATCATCTTTCTCTTAGAATAAATCTTCTTACAACACCTCCCCCTAGTATCTTAAATGATTCATACTTGAAGTCACAGGATATCTCTACCCCCATGTAGTTGGAATAGTGCACCCGAAAGTAACAAGTTAAACACTGATTTTCTCTGCGGCTAGACATTTAGACTTCCCGGAATGACGCTAAAATGAATAGGGTATGACTTCTATCACGTGTACTTATTATCTTTCTTGTATATCTATTCCTCCCCCCTTGTTGGTTTCGATACCTTGGAATCAGCAAAACCTAGTACGCACGTATACTCGAGATCGTGTTCGAAGAATTGATAAGCTTAAATCTATTATGTGAGAATCAACGAAGTCTTAAATTGCAAATAAGTCCATAAAGTTTTAAACACATAAAATCTAAAGCTTGTGTAGTTAAAATCCATTAACTCCCCCTTAAATTATGATCCGTCAATAATTAAAAACTTTTATCCGTTAAATCCCGTGACTTCTATTTGAAAGACCGTTTTAAAAGATAATTAGATTACGTTTTCTCCCCCTCAAATATAGACGCGACCTTTTTCTATTTCAAGGCTGTTGCCTGTTTAATGGTTCGAATTGTCTTGGAAAAATCTTTTTGTGATTACTGAAAACACTGATTCATTATGAAGACAACTTTTTACCAATAAGATTTCTCTTATTTTGACAAATAAATGCACTGACACGTACATTAATTTGTATAAAGGAAGCACGGGTTGTACAAAGTAATCACACGCCTTTGCATGGATCCATAAGAGTAACCATAGTTGCCCGAGAATAAATTCTCGTTGTTAGGACCGAACTGTCTTTTAGACGACCTGTATTCCCAAAGTGAAACGCGGGCAACTATCTGAAATAATAGCAAGCATAATGGCATGTTTTTGAAAACATTAAAACTTCAAACCTTCTGCTCGAACTCATTACACTCGTATCATTTGTTGAATGACATATCTAAGACTGTAAAGTTATCGATTTCAGAAGACATGAGCCATTTGAAAACTTCTTTTTGTATTTTCTCATTTTTAATTTTGTATTTTGCTTTTTTGAAAATTTTATATAAATAGAAATATTTTTGGTTTTTCTTGAGTTATATTCATACATATGATACAAAGATATTCTAATAGGTACCTACCACTATCGTCATGTCATCTCCACTTTTTCAGAGTCTCCGCGAAAAACTATTCGCATACCCAGCTGTTGATAGAAATTCAATTCTTTCTCGCCAAGAGATTTAGTGAAGATTCCGCCAATTGATACTACCGTATTGACAAAGTAAAGTTCGGATCACACCATTTTCAAACATGCTCCTTGATAAAGTGAAATCTGATGTCATATGCTTGGATCTGGAAAGTTAAACGATGTTGTAAAAAAAAAACAGCATAAGGCATAGCAGTTTTTGTTATCACAGTACAATTGGAATTTTATTTGAATCCTCAAGCCATAAGTCGTAAGTTGTAGATCTCATCCAGAGACTGAGCAAACATACCGACAAATCAATATTATCAGCTTCCATACTGGATATTCGCAGCACTTTTCTCCTTTTAGACGACCAGTCTCACAAGTCTATCACCCAAAAGTTTATACAGCCAGATGTGCACGGCGTGTATCTTGACAACCAGCATGATCCGCATCTGCAAAAATGCTTTAGAGCAATTGAAGAATCCTTCAGATACCATAGTCCCCTGATGTACGGTTCCTTTAGATACTAAAAGATCCTTTTTACCGCATTAGTGCTTTTTTCGCTAGGGACCGAGCCTGATACGGCACACATGTCATATAGCAAATTGTATGTCAGGTCCCTACTGGCTATAAGATAAAGGAGGGTGCCAACAAAACCATGATAGTGTGACGGATCTGACAGCTTTCCCTTCTTTAACCTCATCCAATTTGGGATTTCTCCACCAATTGGAAAGTATCCATGGTCACAAGATTCAAAGACCATATTTTCTTTAGTGATTCGAGAGCATATTTAGATTGGTTTATAAAGTGCTTAGGTACTTTGAAAATCTCTATCCTAAAGAACATGAATTTTACCCATCAACGAACATCTTGAATTGAACACAGATTTTATCGAATAGATCAAAAATTCAGGAGTAGATGCAACAAAGATAATGTCATCGACATATATTTGTACCAGTATAGTTCCGTGCCCTTCTATATGGATGAATAAATGGGATCCACTAAGCCTTTTGAGAATCATTGATATCAGAATGATGACAACATATCATACCACCGCGCGTGAGCCTTATTTCACCCATAAAAAGCTTTTCTGAAACTTGTACACTATTAGGTTTGTCTGATCCTCAAATCCGTCCGGTGGCAACATAAACCTCTTCCCGCAATTACCATCAGAAACGCAGTGCTTCACATCATTTGATTAGACACCATAGTTCATATGAGCAGCAAATCAAGAAAAATTCGTATAGCGCTATTCTTGCAACACGGAGCGAAGGACTCTTCAAATCGATCCTTCTCTTAAAGATACCACAAGTGACCAACCGATCCTGTTTTTTTAGAATACTCCAAACTCATCAGCTTAACCTTATAGATCCACTTAAGGAGGATGACCAATGCTTTATCAGGAGGAGGAAACAAGTTCCAAATACTTCAAGACGTTCAAAACTCATAAAGTTCCTCTTGCCATAGCTTCAACCAACATGCTTGAGTTAATCGTCTTTGTAGTTTCTTAGTTCGACTGATTAGAAAGCATCATAGAGCACAATAAGGCTTGTTCAAGGAGTTGTAGTCATGTAGAACTTGGTCTATCGAGATAAACCGATTATAATTCTCAAGTAGGATGATCCTTATCCATTTGCTAGTTTGGTTTAGAAACTTGGTGAGCGGTAGCAAATTGATGAATAGACATCTGAAGATGAAGATGGATCAAAGCAACTATGGATTTTAAATACCAAAGATACGAATCATTACCCATATGTGCGACTTGCAATATCATGATTATCTTCTTCAACATTTTGAGAAATGATAGGATTTGAGTTCTGTGTTGTCATGAGAGTTACTATGGTGATGGGTTGCACTCTTGATCAAAAAGTATTGAGGAAGGTTAAGCCAGTTTAATACAATATGTTTCAAGTGTGCAAACTACTTCAGGAATAGGAGCAATGACTTCTGTCTTGTAATCAACATAAGAGGTGGGTGGATTAAGTGACGTCATCAACATTGGTTTGAAAACAACAAATCCCAGTCAGATCTCAAGTGTTAATAAAGGGAGTTGAAGGAGGAGGGTTTGGCACGAGTCACTGAACTGATTGTATAGGAGTATGATCATAAAGTGCGGGACTGAATTGCTCTGTGTTCAAAGCCTATCGCGGACAGGCTCATCAAAGTCAACATAATGGTTTCAATTATTCGTTTTGGACGTTCCTGTTTGTAAATACCAGAATCTTTCTTCGTGGCTGCATAGCCCAAGAAAAGTACTAATGTCAGCCTTGCGTTTATACTTGCCAAATTCTCGCTATCGATTCGTTGGGTAGTCAAGAGTGCACCAAAACACATGAAGATACGATAGATCCGGAGGTTGTCGTTAGAAAGCTCGTATGGTGTTTACATGACGAATGACAGTATCATGGATGATTTTGGTGCCTATAACAGGATTGAAACGCGCTTTGGCCCATAGAAATAAGGAGCTTTGCATAAAATTAACAATAGTGCGGGCTTACTTCAAAGTAGCGTAAATGATTTTGTCCTTCAACAAACACTACCGTTTGCTGTGGAGAGCGTGCAACTGATGTTTCATGAGAGATGCCAACCTTCTCATGAATATTTAAGTAATGTCGATAAACAAAACGCAGTTTACCATTATGTTCTGATGCGACGATACGGTTTCGCTTAAGGCGACTTGGAGCATTTCAAAAAGTTGATAAAAAAAGCTAGGAGCTTCATCTTTTGATCGCAAACATTATACCCATGTAAATTTTAAGTAGTTGTCGATAAAACGAGGAGGTACTTTCTTTCCCATTGACACTCGCGACACGCATGTGCCCACACAGATCATATGCAACAGATAGAGTTTTCTAGAGTTGGTGTCCCTCAGATTTGGGTTTGTGGGTTTTCTTTAAACTTTTGCTAATGCACAGCAGAGAACATAAGTGATCCTTTTTCAATTTTGAGCTTAGGAGACCTCGGGACAAGTCCATGTCTTGCAAAGGATGATTAATTAGCACCAAAGTTCAAGTGAGATAGACGACGATGCCGCCAATAACCAATGGACTTGGTTTTTAGAAGCCTTTGACAGATAGACAAATGGGAGATGGGACGCCATCATTATTCCTCAAGGTGAGAGTGTATAAAGAATATCCCTCTCGAGAACGCTTTAATATAATCCAACACCTTCTAGATTACGAATGAAGCATGTGTGTTGACGAAAAGCCACTTCGAGATTGGAATCACAGAATTGTCCCACAAAAAATAGATTATGCCCAAGTCCTTCAACGTAATAAACCCTTGAAATAAGTAACTATATCCCAGATCCTATAGTCTCTATAACCCATTATCTTTGCAACTTGATCAGTCTTCCCGAATTTAACTATGACCAAGAATTAACTGATGAACCGGAGTCCAAAATACCGAGGCCGATTTGGACAACCTCGCATTTTCATTAAGAGAAGTAAGATGGAACATTGGTTTTTCTGTGGATCCCTAGGATTTACTAGTTCCTGTTTTTAGCAGATTTTGTTTTTATAACCTCATTTGCTAACGGACTTAGTATTCTCATTCTTCCTAGGTTTCCCTTGAATATACCAATTAACCATAGGTTTTGGGTGATTCAGTTCTAGAACTATTGGTTTCCTAGAATGGCACTTTATTAGTAGTGGTAAACCCTAGTAAAGGGCACGCATTTCCTACAATAGTAAGGGTCCGACCAGTAGGTCTCCAAATATATCCCATCTCAGTGAACACTTTTCCTGTTGGTTTCCAAATCTCTTTCTTAGATTTTCTCTTCTTAGGTTTAGCACGAAATTTCACATCATTCATAGAATTAGAAACACACAAATTATCAGAAGACATGCAATCATCACCATTAATACAAACATAATCAGAATTATCATGTTTCTTGGAATTCTGCACAGACGCAAATCTATTAACTTTAACAGTACCATTCCTTTTATTCAAACTAGATTTAACGTTCCTAGAGTGAGCTTCTACTTTATTGGTCGAATTACTACTTGGTGTTTCTGAATCTTATCATTTCTAGTATTGCCTGAAGGCTGTGATCCGCTAGCACTAGTAGAAAGTCTTACTCCTGTAGAATGCAACACACGCTTGTTAGAAACTATGTTTGAAGTCGAGTCTATTTTTGTGTTTTCTGTGGATGGATTCTTTTGTTTTTGTATGATAATTATACTAATAAAAGAAAATGAAAAATATTTTTGTACTTTTTATATTATTTTTATAAAATAAAATATTCACAGATTTAAACACAAATTGGCAAAAGTAACGAAATTCGTTTCACAGCCTCCCCGGCAGCGGCGCCAAAACTTGACTCGCAAAAACTTACCCCTTCTTATATATCTAAATAAATACAAACACACAACAAGGGATGAAATCTCGCGAGACCAATGAAACCGGAAGCAGTATAGAGTGTTCCCGGGTCGTTATGTCCCAACGAGGCTAAAATGGAAAATCGAAAGACGATTGATGATTGATGTTTTAATATGACAAGGATGTGAATATGATTGGATACTAAACCAAATAGGCAAATGAACACATGATAATCAAGGAACATAAGCTAGAACAAGCATAAAAGCTAGAAATAGCAAAAAAACTTGAAACTTTTACACAAAGGCACAAATAAGCTCAAATAAGCTTAAGACAAATCAAATAAGCTAAACTAAACAAGAGAAACACAGCAGTACTAACAGTATTAACTACCAGTACTAACTTAGAGTTAGTACTGCTAGCTTTAAGTTAGTACTGTTAGCTTAAGGTTAGTACTGCTAGCCTTAACAAAACACAATTAAACAAGAAATAAGCAAATAAGCTAAAACAGAAGTTTAACTACCCAAAATAAGCACTTAAGCATAAGAATAAGCAACCAGAATAGACTATAATGATAAATAAGCTAGAAAACTAAAACTGATGAACTCTTAAAATTATTTTGAAAAGGAAAATAAGCTTAAATAAGCTTACTCCTAAAGACAGTAAAGGAAAATGGTTTAATTTACTCTAAAAAAAACTAAGGAAATCTTAAATAAGCAGAAATAATAAGCTGATAAGCTAAAATGAACCACCAGTACTAACAGTTTTAACTAACAGTACTAACTTGGAGTTAGTACTGGTAGCTTTAAGTTAGTACTGTTCCAAAAGTGAACTAGCAGTACTAACTACAGGTTAGTACTGCTAGTTGAAAATACCCCTTAAAAATCATTTTTCTTTCAAACTAATTAAAAACAGATTATCTATTAACAAAATAAGACACTTATAAGCAATTTTAATTAAGAATAAGCACTTAAATAAGCTGAAATGGCCTAGCAGTGTTAACTCAAAACTAACAGTTTTATCAAATGAACTAACAGTACTAACTAAGAAAGTGATACAAACTATTTTTAAACTAACAATTAAGCAAGATAAGCACTAAACATACTTGATAAAGCACAAATAAGTAAACATAAGTAAAAAACAGATTGTCAAATAACAAATTAAAACACTTATAAGCAAATTTCAATCAAGAATAAGCACTTAAATAAGCTGAAATTGCCTAGCAGTGTTAACTCAAAACTAACAGTGCTAACTAAGAAAGTGATACAAACTATTTTTAAACTAACAACTAAGCAAAATAAGCACTAAAGATACTGATAAAGCACAAATAAGTAAACATAAGTAATAAATAAGCACAATAAGTACTTATGCAGTAAAGAAGAAATGTAAAAAAAAGAGTGATTTACAATACCCATGCTCAAAACAGGGTCAAACAATAAATCTACAAGCTCTAGCTTGCATAAAACAAGCTAGTAAGAGTTCATAAGCCCATCCAGAACTGGCTTATCATCCATAAAATAAGATGTGGTGTATTTGAGAGTGATTTTTAGTGATTTTCTCTTAACTACTTAACTTTTTATTTTTACTTAATGAAAACAGCTTATAAGTAAGCTGTGTTGAGAGCTTTTTGAACACAAAACAATATAATCAAGAAACTTAACACTTGGAATTGTAAATTGACTTGAAAACTTAAATTTGCATTAAAACTTGAAAATGTTACAAAGCTGAAAGTAAAAGCTGTAAATAACTGAAAATAAGCTAAGTTATATTAAAAATTAGAAACAAAAAAAAACTAACTTTTTTCTATCATTACAAAAGACTCTATTTATAGCCGAAGTCTTCTACTCTTGGACTTGCAGCTTGTGTTTCTTTTGTGAGAGCTTCAACCAAGTGTGCTTGTTGTGTGAGGGGATTTTTAAATCAAATCCCAGCCTTCAATTTCTTCTGTGCTTCTTTTGAGGCAATCACAGCCATCAAAATGCTTAAAAAGGGTGAGGGATTGCCAACATGGCATTTATACAACTGGGAGGGGTTGGTAGTAGGGTGGATAAAATGATTTTGGCTAGGGTGTTGAGTGGTTTTGCAGGGAAGAAGGTATGGGACGACATCCAAGTTGTACCTGGGTTTTTGTTGGGGCGGGAAAGAAGGCTTTTGGGGAAGTAGGCAGCTTTGGTCCCCTCAAGTTGTATAACTTGAATGCAATCTTTGCCTGGTTTGCAATTTTGACCCTTGTCTTTTAATTTTGGTGTAATACAACTTGAGGCTTGGCAGTTTTAGTCCCTCAAGTTATATTTTCTTCACTTGGCTGACTTTTGACTTTGACTTGACTTGGTCTTTTCCACTCCGTGCTCGGTTTTGTTTGTTTTTGGCTTTCTTTTTGTCCTTTTCTTGAAAATCCATTCTTACACAATACAAATGCAAACATACAAATACAATGTATTTTTGGTACATTTTTAGTCTTTTAAGTCCGTTTTTAATGGAAAGTGGTATGTGTAATTAAGCACATACCAAAAAACGTTACCATCATTGAGATAACATTCGAACAAGATGACTCAAAATTATGCTCAACCCTAAATTCAATTCTATAGCGTTCTAACTCTAACCGAATACATCAAAACGCATCTAATCTATCCCCAATCAATCTTAATTAGTCTAATATCCCTTAATTACATATTTTATAAAAACTCTAATTCTATCATTAAATTGATACAAGAACTAAAGAAGATTAATTAAAAAGGGCTTAAGAACTTACCTAAAACCTTGATTTGATTACACAAATCACCAACTTAAATCTTGAATAATAAAAAAAAAAACTTTTTTTCTCCTCTGCTTGGTTCGACTGATTTCACAAAAAAAGGAGGAGAGGTTTGTATTTATAGTGAAAAGAAAAAGGTTTGGATAATTATCTAATTAGAATCCCACTTAGACTAAAATTGGGTTTCCCTTTTTTTTCTTTCTTTAAAACTAGCCAAATAACACCCCTTTTATTTTTTTTATTTTTTTATTAATTTCGAATTTTATACATACATACACACACACACACACATATATATATATATATATATATATATATATACCTATAGTATAAAAGAATGAGAGTGTCCGCACTACTCGTGCAACAGTGCCTCCTGTTAGAAGACAATGTGTGTCCTGTGGTAAGATATTTAATATCCAGTGTGTCACTACACATCAACGTCTTACAAGTAACCCACCATCTGTCAACTATGCCATCCCTTGCAGAATGTGCACGTACTCCGTATTAAGCGCAGCAACATAGTGATGTGTGTGTGCATGTGTGTCCCCCCACGATGAGTGAGATTTCTGTCTCGATAAATCCTCCTATGCTAACTATGTCAGCGAAGACAAGATTTATATTACTACCACCACTATGTACTACATTGTCTCTCGTCCTAGATATCTGTTAATCAACAATCATTTACTGTCACATGATGACTCATAGACAAAATCGCGTCACTCATAACGAATGTGTACATAGAATCTAATGTTGCAACTTGAGAAGAACTATATTGAGACGTGTGTGCTTGAAAGCCAGGCGGTGCTCCCACACTCTCTAGATATGTTACTCCATCGTGACACTCTTAGTTGTGTTCGTGTGTTCCGAATACTCTCAACACCTCACTCGCGAAGAAGCTACTTATGATCTTGATTCCCGTGCTTTGAAACTCACGATAGATGCTCGTCGCGCTAGTGTAGATAAGATAAAAACCTCTGCACTCGGAGGTGTTGTGTATTCTAAATCTATCATGATCACCTTCTGCGTTCTCCTACGGAGACATTGTTCACAGTGTATCCCTGTAGTGACCTGATACTACAGGAGTGATAAGTACTGTCGGTGTATCACAAAAGTGAAACACATATGCTGAACGATACTCTTCCCTCATCTCTGCTACTGTTAGAGGTCGCAATCACTAGATAATATACGATTATAATGTCTCATTTGATATGAGCCTGCCGTGTCTTGTGTGTCTCTGTGTGATGCTGTTGTTCTATTGCAACGGGATTCTCTACTGCTAATGTTGAAGAGCCAAGAGGCTCTCAGTCTTGTGCGTGTACGTGAAGTGTCACGTGTGCTGTCTCGATGATGCATGAACTCGTGTTCTCTCAGAATAAGGCTATGGTAGAGCTGTTGTACACTTGGGAAGTGTTCTTTGAGAGATAGTGCAACGGCGCTCATCTCGCCATTTAAATAGCGTCGAGAAACTGAAGACTCTCAGCTTCGTATGGTCATTCACTGCAGAGTAGAGGTTCTAAGTTGTGATTAATATTCTTACCGCTTTGTTACTCTCGTTGTACTAGTTGTGAGAATGAAGGCCAACGAATTTTCGTGATTCGCTTTTTCAATATGAGAGAGACGCAGTGCAGAGAATCAGTCTTTCTCCACCGATTGTCCTATTGTCAACTATATACAATTTGACTGCTAGTGATACTGTGATCCTAAGTACATTTCAATGAGACCTAAGTGAGCGTTTTCTCAAGCCATCGAGTTAGGTTTGATAGCTACTCCCTCCGTGAATAACGAAGTTCGCATCGCTATATGGGCAGAAGAGTCTTCACTCTCTGGTATTGATCAGAAACAGTATTCCACAAAATTGATAACCTCGATCTGTGCGTAGAGAAAGATAAAAATGTATGGTACTGGTGCTGTGTGATTGCTTGAGTCGGTAGATAGTAGAAGTCTCTGTAGACACGGGATTGTTTTTACAACTATCTCTGAGAATCAGAAAAATCCACGCAGGGAACCTAATCCAGAAAGTAACCTGCGTGGATGACTAGTCTTAGTTCTAGAACGTCTCAAATCAAAGATCCGCCTCTTTAATTCTCAGTGTCCTCAATCGAGCTCATGTGTCGGGTTATCTGTGTGAATAGTCATCGAATTACCACTAAGTCTCAGTAGACTTCTAGTTCGAGTACACCACTGTTGGTTTTAGAGTACGCATGAAGGATGAGTTTGGATCTCGGCTCTCACCGATGTTCGGGTTTGAGAATACGATAGTAAGATATCTCTGAGAGTTCACGGCGATAGCTCGTGTAATAATCTACACATGATCGCACTGAAGAAAATAGTGTGACATCTCGTGATAGAGAACCCAAATTAATCCTCCACTAAAACTAGTCTCAAAAGTTGTGCACAAGAAAATGTATGCGTTGAATTTGTGAGTGCTTGTGTATGAACAGGTAATGGATAATAATTATTTGAATATCATAAAATGCTAGAACTGACGGACACCACTCACAGTAATGCATCGAAGAATATGCGAAGAGAATGAGCCTAAGGAAGGGTCTAGATGTAGGCACACTCATAAGCCACGAGCACGTTGGAGTAGTACGCGAGCTTATCCCAATCTCTCGTCTACGGTTGTGCTGAATGAAAGACTCGAATCTCAAAAGGCCATTGCGACGATGACTCGTGCTTCCTCGCGAAAAGGTCTAGCTCTTAGATTAACTTTTGAGAGCGATAGCTCGAGGATAAGAATGAGAGGAGATAGAACAAGGACCCTAATGTGTAAACTTCCCAAAGATCACAGTTTTAATGTCGAAAATAGGCCGGGAATCCCCTTTTAATATTCACCATCTTCCTCGATTTTCACTCCCATGGGTAAAAATAAGGGCAAATAAAATAAAGGTACGGATGACATTCAAGTCTCTCATACAAGATGGCAGGGATAATTTAGTTCTACTCAAGGGAGATACTTATCTAGCTCAAGCTCAATGCCACGTTCAATCAATGAAAGAACGCACAAATATTGGTGGGTTTTTGTGCATAATTTACTCACAAAAAACTAACACAAACGATCACATCAAGGGAATGACACTGCTTGGCAATCTCAGGTGTTCCAAATCTTGATCAGAGCCACGATTGAAGGCTTCAAAATGATTAAAGCAATGAAGGCCAGAGGTTAAAAGTTTGAAGAGAAAGGCAAGGCATCCTAGAAGCTTCTTTCAGAGCATATAAATAGACCTCATTCTCACACACACGAGGAGTCATTTTTTAGTTTTTATTAATTTTTAGCTTAAATTCATAATTTTCTTAAATGTAATTTCCTTTTTCAAGTATTGTAATCAGCTTCTTTAATTAACAAATTCATTTTTTAGTTTTAAATTTCATTTTCTAAGCTCTCATTTAAGTAATAAGCCTCTCTAATAAGCCAATATTGTCTCAATAAGCTTATATTAAGCTCTTTCAGTCTATAAGCTGAAATAGAGCTGTTTTAATTCAGAATTAATCTTACTTAAACCTTAAATAAGTTAAATCTATTATGGATCTTATTGTATTTTGGAAGGGGATCTTAACTTGGAAGAGATCCCAAGGACTTATACTCTAGCTTATTCATAGATAGAGGAGCTTGTAGATTTAAGTAACTGACGTAATGGTTTTCCTTTTGTTTAGCTAAAGGATCAAGTAAGTTTCTCTTTTCATTAATCTCTAATTTCAGTTTAAATTGCTTAATCATAGTTTATATGCTTAATATTACTTAATTGCTTATTCTCTTTGCTTATTCTCTTTGCTTATTAGTGTTTAAATGTCTCTTCTAGTACTTATTAGTTGTTTGTCTTCATCTGTTTTTGCTTAAGTAGTTATAGATCTTTAGTTATCAATTTCTGTCATAAAAACTCATAAAATCCAAAAATATTAGTTTAATTAGTTAAAATCTTAGAATCTTACTTATTCAGTTGTTTATTCATGTTTGCTAAGTTTGTTTTAAGCTAGTTTTTATCTGGTATTCAGTAATTGTTCATTAAATTTCTCTTAAAAAAGCTTTTCTCAGTCCTGTCAAATTGGTAAAGGGGTGTTTGGTTTAGTACATTCTCAAAATTTCACTACGCAAGTAATAACCTAAGTTTCGTAATGCTGGCTTTACACTAGCTTAGTACTACATCCATAAGTTAGTACTGTTAGCTTAGAATTTCAGTAGGATTAAATTTAGTTTAGCTTATTAAGAATTTAGTTTTAGTTTTCATTATTTAGCTTATTTCATTGCTTGTTTTGTTTTCAAGAGTCAAATTACATTAGCAGTACTTTCACTTGAAAGTACTGTTGAAATTTTACACTAGCAGTACTAACCTCAGTTAGTACTGCTGTGTTCTTAGCTTAATTTAGATAAGTAATTTTAGGATTTAGCTTATCAAATTCAGTAGTTTTTAAGTTTTCATATAGCTTAATACATTTTAAGTCTTAATTTGCAATTTCTAGCTTATTTCTTTAGTTTAATTTAGCTATCAAAAGTCATAAAAACCTGAAAATACCAAAAACAGTACTTAGGATCTTAAGGATTTAAACTTGTTAAATTAGCTTTTAAGTTTAGATTTTAAAGCTTATTTAGATGGATAATAAGTAGTTTGATAAGTCCTTAAAGTTTTAGAATCTAGTTTAGCTTATTAAGGTTTTTAGTTTACTTGGATTTTGTGTTTCTTTGCTTATTTCCTGAGTTTGCTTATTTCATGATCAATTTGAGTAGTTTAAAAGTAGTTTATGCTTTGTTTTTCATTTATTGATTAGCAATCATTAAGCTCTTTAGAACTTCTTTCCTTTTTCATTTTGATCTAGTTTTGAGTTTTTTATAGCTTATTTTCTAAAACCAAGGGATAAGCCCTCCTTTCTGTAACAGCTTAAAGATAAGCTCTTTGTGAGCTTATTTATGAGTTTCAGCCCAAGTAGCTTTTATTAATTTTGTTCTCCCTGGCTTCCTTTACAACTTTGCTTCTTTGAGTTTTTCATTTTAAGCTCTTTAAAATTTCGAATGCTTTTTGGACTTAGTTTGTTGTCGGGATAGATTCTCAGGGTAGAAAGTGTAACTTTTCGATTTTAATTGATTTTCAGTTAGTCCCTCCGTTAGTTTGTTAGTTTCCCCGTAGTTTCTTAGTTTTTTCACCATTAGTCCTTAGTTAAGCTATTATTAAGTTTATTTATTTTAATTTAGTATTTGGTTTGGGGGATTTTTAATTAGTTTAATTAAACTTTTATAAAAAGATAAAAATTAGGGCTTTTACTTTTAATAATTTTCGGCAATTTTTCTTAATTTAGTGAAATTTTAGTTTACATTTTTAGGATTAAAAATAGTTTACTTGCTTAATTTATTTAGTAGATATAGATTATCAAAAATATCT
The DNA here is from genome assembly GCA_026074375.1 of Tanacetum coccineum. NCBI lineage: Eukaryota > Viridiplantae > Streptophyta > Magnoliopsida > Asterales > Asteraceae > Tanacetum > Tanacetum coccineum. The sequence goes on from BQNB010120168.1 coordinate 19,908, forward strand.
TTGCTTTATTCAAATCAGAATCCAAGCTTAAATGAGGTTTTAAATGTGGTTTCAATTTCACTAGTCGTTGGGGAAACGACCCGGGTGATCATACTTGCCCGGTTTAATATACGTATTTTATATTATATCATATATATTTTTCAGAGTGATTTTTATCAATGGTAACTTGGTAATCTTCTTAATTTCTCTTTTAAGATATTATATTTTATATATATTTTATAGGTATACAAAACTACGAATCAGTTTTTGGCGCCGCTGCCGGGGACTAGTGTTTACGATTCCTACGTTTTGTGTTTGTTGATTTGGTTTGAAGATCCTTTCAACTTCGAAAGTTTCATTTTTGTTTTATAATTCAAAAATCCAAAAAAAATATATAAAAAAATCAAAAATATAAAAAAATCTTCCTTTAATTTAGAAATAAAAATCACCAGTTGGTAAAAATACCAAAATATAACATTCTCAACGGAGGTGTTATCATTTCAATTTCCGGTGAACTTGTTGGTTCCAAAATCAAATCAAAAGATTTAACACTTGCCTTTTGTGTCACTACGAAGTACGGCTCACCTTGAAAACTAATTTTTGAGAGCTACCGTGAAGTAGTTGATTATTTGGTTTAAGTCTCTTTCGTGTAACCGTAAAAATTCATTGCTAAAAAAAAAAAAAATTTAAAAATTAGTGTAAAGTTTTGTTTTTTAATTGTTAGTTTTCTTTTTATGCGCACTCGTTCGCAATCTCGTAGACGTCGTCAACAACAAACTCTTCCGGTTGTTGAAAA
>BQNB010120169.1:0-20681 GCA_026074375.1 Tanacetum coccineum
AGGTGTGGGTGCAGACTCATCAGTCTCAAACGCCTCTGTATCCCCAGCTGAGGGAACAGGGTCAACAACAGGTATAGCCGAAGAGTCGGCCGGAGCTAGGTGCTCCTCCTCCTCCTCGTCATCCTCCTCGTCCTCGAAAGGCTCCTCATCATCATCATCAGTATCATCATCACTGTCATCACCGGAGGGCTCATCATCTCCATCCCCTCCGTCAGCAGGGTAGTCTGCGTGCTCCTCGGAGTCCTCCTCCGGATCCTCCTCTGGATCAGAATCAGGCACATAGCCCGGTGATAGGGCTGCGGGTGAGGCGTCAGCGGGTAGAGGCTGGTTCTCTATAGGTGCCTCATCCTCCGATGGTACTAAGTACTCGGGGTACTCAGGCTTAGGAACATATGGTATCTCGATGGGTGATGGTGGGTGCTCAGGACCGGGCACATAGTCAGGAGATGATGGGTGCTCAGGTCCAGGCACATAGTCAGGGGATGGTGGGTCTACTGGCTGCATGGGAAGTCCATCGTATCCGTATACGATGACTCGTGGTAAACCTCCATCGGGTATCTCCTCATCGGCTCCCCAAAAGACTCTCCCTGGTTCGGAGTCAGTGTACACAGAGGTATAGGTGACAGCGGATGATGCAGAAGACATGACTGCAGGAAGATAAATAAACTTATATAAGACCATCATAGTATATATGTAGTATAATATAAACATGTATACATATCATGAAACATATAGCATAACCAACTAATGCAACTCAATAGTGTATGTGTCCCGTGAAAAACTTTTGTATGATGCAATGTTTGAAAATGGTTATAGTCCAAGTAAAAAAAAATTGACCTGGTTCTCTATAACCTAGGCTCTTGATGCCAATCTGTAACACCTCCAAAATGGGTCGCAACGGAATATGGGTTGGAGAATGTTACTTCATAGATCAATAGCACAAGATATGAGAACGACCTCTATATGAGTCGTTAAAAATGATTAAAATAGGATTAAATAAACTTTGTTTGTTACAATAGCCCGAAGCTTGAAAAATGTTCAAGGCCATGAGAGTAAAGATTTTAAGACAGAACAATATTACCCAAAAATGTAATGCACTTACCCAAATCTTTATAGAAATGAACTTCCAAAATGGTGACCACCAATGTGATCCTTGTTTTTGTATCCTTATTGACCTTGAAGAAAAAGCATGCTTTAAAACGTCAGACATAAAGTTGAGGTGGAATTCATAGTGTTTAATAAATGTATAAAATAGGACCACAAGATTTCAATGTAAGACATGTAACACATACAATATCTCAAAAGTAATTTACGAAGTGCACTAAGCTCATGACACCGAAGCTCGACATCTATGTATGCAATTTAATGCACATATGTTGCCCAGTGTAAGATGTTCTAAACCTGCAACACCGAATTGTTCCGACATGGTATACATTCGTCGTTTTGGACCTCCGAAACTAGTGAGCGCTATGAGCGCTACTCACCCGAACGGGGATGTCAATCCCAAATAGATCTATTCATAACATTCGCGCTCGCTAACTAGCAATTGACAGTTCATGATAGTGGGCAATATTGGGTTTAGCTACTTAGGCCAACTCGTAATATGTTTAAAAGGGTACTTGCGTCCAAATGTAAAACAATGCATGTTTCTCACCCCAAAGTTGTAAAACAATAATTGTATAAAAGCGGGGCTATGAACTCACCGTAAGTGAATGGTTGATTATCTAAATCAAATAAGTGGATCGTCTCGGCAATCCGAATGCAACCTAATTAATTATAGGCCGTATGAGTATAATGTATATATATAATTAAAATATCACATGTTATATAGTCACACCACCACCTATTAGTTTTTATTAAATCTTTAAAAGTTAGATTAATAATTAACTCGTACTTTGTTAATTAAAAAGTATATGTACTTGTACCCGTAAAGAAAATATTATTTTTATTTACTAATGCATCATTTGTAAAATATATGGTTTAATGATGATATTAATTTAATTGTTTTATAAAAAAATATTACACGCGATTTTGAAACCTCATATCTTTATCGTTTTAACTCCGATTTATACGTTTCTTATGTCCACGACTTCGTATTGAGAAAATCTATCAAAGTATCATATTATAAAAATTTAAACCCTTGATGAACAGTAATAATTACTGTTCACAAGAGTTTGTTTTTATATAATTAATTATATACAACTTGTAAAATACGTAACTTGTTCGTTATAATTCTGTTTTTCGAGTTCCTTACATGCCTACGATCCTTGTAAAGAGTACTATTTTTATAAAATATAAAATGTATGGTTTATGGTTCGAATCCCAATAGTAGATATAAAAATATAATTAGGGTTTTTGATTAATAAAGTTAGTTTACAATCATTTTTGTTTAAGAACCTTGCACCATAATTTCACCAAGTATTATACCGTATATCTTACGTGTATTAAGTCCTCTAAATGTTCATATCAATTGTTCATATGAAATCCTCAAACACTTTATATAACTTAAAAATGAATCTAGGTGGTGATTAACTTATACAACAAGTATGTACACAATAGAAAATGAATGAATGAACATGGAATACTTTAAATGGACCTTTTAGAAGACAAGTAGGATGATGAACACAAGATGTAAACCCTAACCAAGCCTTCAAAATCAAAACCCTAATCAAGAAAACCCTAAATATGTTTTCTTGATAATTCCTTGTTAAACCCGAATCCAAGCTTGTTAACACCTTGAGTAACCTTAGGTAACCTTGGAATGAACACTTGAATACTTGGAATGCCTTGAATGAAAAATTAAAATGAAACCCTAGCACAATAAGGGTATGCCGTGGGTTTTGGATCAAAAGGAGAGAGTTCTTGCTTTGATTTGCTTGTAGGAAGTGTAAGAGTATAATTATGGACCTAGGACTTTCCTTTTATAGCATAGAGAAAACCATAAACTACCTAAGTGAAACCATGGGAGGGTAAATGGTTTAAAGGACCATGTGTAAGAGCTCTCCTCCTCCTTAGGAGGAGGCCATGGCTCAAGGGTGCTCAAGGTACATGGATTGGACAATTTCTAGTATCTTGGGTCCAAGTACAACTTTGTGTAAGGTTTAACATGTATAGGAAATGAATTAATGAAAGTGTTGTATTTATTTCTTGGGTAAAAGCTTAGATCCGGTTTGTGAAGGTTATAGGAAAGCAAAATAATTAAATTTTGAGTATTGGGTATAAACGTGGGTATTTGTTTAAGCGTAGATAGGTAAAGGCTTCGGGTATGACCTACATGTAATTTATTTGCGAAACGTAAGCGTTTTAGGTAACCAACAAAAATAAATTATGAAAAGTTAAAAATTAATACACCTAAAATCATATAACACTTGCTTGATGTAAACAGTTTTGTTTGATGTCCGTTTACATTGAACGTTGATTTTTAGTTTACGCGATTTAACTATAAGATAATAATTAAAAGCGAACGCGTAAAACTCTAAAAATAAATAATGGAATTTATTAAAGTTGTAAATAACCTGAAAATAAGAAATGTTACATAAAGGGTTTAATTTGTTATGTTTACTTGTATATCCGGGTGTGTGATGAATAAGTGTAAAGAATTGATTAAATTTTGGGTATTGGGTATAAATGTAAGTATTGGTTTGAGTATAGATAGGTATAGGTATTTTCGGGTATGCCTAAATGTAATTTATTGCGAAACGTAAGCGTTTTACGTAACCAATAAAAATAAATTATGAAAAGTTATAAATTATACTCTTAATAATCATATAACACTTGCTTCACATAAACTTCTATTTGTTTGGTGTCCGTTTACGTTGAATGATGATTTTTAGTTTACGCGATTTAACTATACGATAATAATTAAAAGTAAACACGCAAAAGCCTAAAAATAAATAATGGAATAAATGAAGTCGTAAATGACCTGAAAATGAGAAATGTTACATTTTGTTACATTTATAAAAATGTAAAGTTTAGGACAAAAATTATTTCTTTGATCATCCAACAAATTTAAAGTTTGTTTGTTCATACCTTTAGTGATTTACGTCGGGTGCAAACTTATATTTGTTGTTGAAGCAGACTTGAGACGTCGAGAGATGTTGACGTATGAATGCATTGATGATTTGTGATCACGAGTAACTTAAGCACTTTACGTTATGTGTTATAAGTTACATGTTTGTCATCACCAAAACACAAAGAGAATGTGTAGATTAAATATCGTAATATTTCTACCAACAATCTCCCCCTTTTTGATGATGACAAAATATGTAAACTATAACTCATAGTAAAATGTATAAGTTACTTGTTTACACTTCTTCTCCCCCTTTTGTCGAAGCAAAAAGGTGGACACTTAAGCGAGACTTTTACTGCACTTCAATCCTTGAAACAAAGAGGCGAGCTTGCATCATCCTCAGTGAAGTCTTGCTCTTATAAACCCCGTAAAATCATCCCAAGATATCTACTTTGACACTCGAGCACCCCTAACTCATTGCACTCCTATGATACTTGCATCGCATAGTATATTGACTCTAGCGGATCCATGGATCAAATATGTTACAAACTCTTAACCTACATCAAGGGTTAGTTTCGTGCAACGATATATATATAAGATCAATATTATATGGGTGGAATACACATATCAAGAAATATGTAGATGTCATAACGGTTGCAACTCCCCCTTGGTGTATGTTCCCCCTTGTTTGGGGCACTAAGGAGTTAAGCTACGGAAGTGTGCTACAAAAAAATTTAGTAGAAAAGTGCACATATATATAATAACGATGATAGCTATATATATAGCAATACAATAACAGGGAGCAAGACATGCATGTCTTAGATATATGCACTCTAAACTATGGCATTTTAAAAGAAAATTTAAAACCTAGACACATGCAATCATTGTTTTAAAAACAACAACCTAAATCCATAATAAAAAGAATCATGACGTATACTTAAGACATGAGAATGTTTAGGAACCAATGACTTGACCAATACCCTTTGGTATAATACCGACTTTAAAAAACGAGAACAAAATTCGTTTATTGATTGACACACTATTATTATGAGAATGACTTCTTCCAAGATGTCATTTGGATAAGGAGTAATAACGTATTTTGATAAACACGTTCCTTATGGTATCGTCATCTAACCAAGATGATGATGTGGAGTTGAATAGACTAAGGGTTGTATTGAGAGATTCCTAAATCCTGAAGGTTTCTTTGTTAAGCATTATGTATGCTTTTCATGTTTGGGGTGTTTAAGGATAAACATTATCGTAAGACTTTAGGTCGAACTAAATGTTGATGATAAGGATGATTTGTTAAGGAAACATAAACGAAGAAGGATGAGCGTGAATGGAAAGGGAAGGTGTTGACTAAAGGTTTGTTGGGTGGTTTGTTGGTTGTTAATGTTGACGAACAAAGGAACAAAGATATGAAAATGGTAAAGGAAAAGTGAAAAAACGACTATTAGAAGAGAGACGAAACGTTTAGAAGTGAGAGAAAACGTTAGAGGTGAGAAGACTTATTAGAGATGAAGAGGAACGTTTAGAAGTGAGAAGAAACGTTAGAGGTAGAAAGACTATTAGAAGTGAGAGGACTATTGAAAGTGAAAAGAATTGTCTATAATAGAGAGAAGACTATTAGAATTAAAAGAAGACGTATGCGAGATGTGAGGACCAAGGTTTATATGTGAGGGGATTTATTGTGAAGTGATGGATTGTAAGGAATGTGTTTAAGAATGAGAAGCATTTCATTATGAAATTCACTTGACTATTGACAACATAAGCAAAAATGCTTATGAGAGTTGGAATATGAGAATGACCCATTGATCTATAAAGAGATATTTGGTATAGGTTTGGGTGTAGAGTAGACGTCAGCTCGTAGCAGAAGAGAGGAAGTGTTTGGTTATGGACTTATAAAAGAATGAATGGTATTACAAGACTGTTGTCGGCAGTCCCGGATATATCTGGGGGCCGCCAGAATAGGTCTGGGGGCCGCCAGACAGCCAACAGGAGAGGGCTTGATTTTTGATGAATTTTGTAAAAGGAGTGACATTATAATTTTTATTTTGCTAATTAAAAATACTTAAAGTACTTCGGATGAAGTAGTTAAGTTGTCATGACACGGAATGGAACACGGACTAGAATCGAGACTAAAAGAAAAGAAAAGAGCAATTTATGGAATGTGTTCCATCATTCCTAAATCAAGACGAAGATAATTAAACAATTTACATTTAAGGGGTAAAGAAAGAATGTCGGCAATGTTATCTTTAGACGCAACCTTATCGATGGAGATGTTTTCTTTTGGACATTGTCCCGAAGGAAATGCTGACGTATCTTCAGTGTGTTTCGTCCGCAAAATAAATAAATAGATAGAGAAGAAAACAAAAAAAGATGGAGGCGACGAGCTTGACAATGTCAAGATAGATGATGGTTAACATACGATAAACTACATCCACGAAGTTATGTAGCTCTTCTCGAGCATAATAAATGTTCATAGAACAATCACACGATGAGGTATGAGGTTATCTTAAAGGTGGTAGTGGAAATGGTGGATAAAAGGAATTATCCATCTATACGGTTATACAGGCGTGATTGAGTGAGAAGAAAGAGGTATGATCGCAATTTCCCAAAAGACAAAAAATGTTTTCGTTGAAGAGAAAAAGTGTTTTTTTGTTGAAGAGAAAAAACATTTTCGTCGAAAAGAAAGAATGTTTTCATTGAAGAGAAAGAATGTTTTCGTCGAAGAGAAAGGATGTTTTCGTCGAATAGAAAGGATGTTTTCGTCGAAGAGAAAGGAGTTTTCGTCGAAGAGAAAAGGAGAGCGTTTTAATTTAAGTAGTTAAAAGGCTTAAATATGGATTTTTGGATATGACCTTTAACGTTTGCGATCGCAAGTTAATGATACTTAAATATTACGGATGAAATATTTAAGTTGTCAAACATACTAGGAGGTGGATTAGATTTGTATCTAACCTTCCCTTGACAAAAGAGTGGATCATTTGGAAGAAGGCGAGATGATGATTAAGGGAATGTGTGAGTGAAGACTCTAGGAGATATAATACCACTTTACGACTCTCTTTAACTTTTTTAGATTAGTGACACGGACGAGAAGAAAAATATTATAGTGTGAGAATATATATATACCTAGATGCATAAGCTATATAGATACAGCCTACAAGCATGCAAGTTTATCTAAGCATGCATCGACACAATAATCAACGAGATTAATGTGTAAGACTATATGACATTTAAACGTTAATTGTCATACATTAAGCTAACATAGTGTAGGTGCACAATTAACACGTAAGTCATGTAAAATGACGCAAACAAAACATGATAGTTTTAAATGCAATTGTCATGCAAAACAAGTTAGCATTTAGCATTTAGGAGCATGTGTTATTTAGATAAACTAAGAGATATTTTATCTAAATTGCTAGAAAAAGACAAACGCCTTTGCAATAGACATGCATTTAATAGCTAAGCAAATAAACGTTGAGCATCAAGATAATCATGAAGACATATAATTGCATTACATGGGAGCAAGTTATCATCTTGAAACTTTAAAGCACATATGTGAGGTGCATTGTGTCTAGATTGACTAAATAGAAGCCTAATTTCTACTGGCTTAGTGTGCACTCCTAATGAGATACAAAGTCTATCGATGTAGACTATCATTAGGCATATTTAGGAAGAGCCATTTAATCAAATTAGAGAATGAATATGAGACTATCACTAGTGGTGCTCAATTCAGGCTAAACACGACCATTTTTACGGGTTATACCACGAACCCAACTTCACTCTTGGAAGCAATTCAACCGTTAGGTCAAATTGAATTTCTAGTGCAATAGATTCTCTAGTAGTCATTCTCATGTTAGACAAAATAGAATTCCTATATTTGCCTAATGAAGTGTAGCAAAGATAAAATTTATATTATCTTTTCATAGAGGGCCTAATCAAGATGTGTGGAATTCTAAGGTTAAATGAGAGAGCAAGCAAGTTGTTGTAGGTATAAGAGAGAATGAGTCATCTAGGACCTAGGAGTATGCTTAAGAGTGACAATGTGTAATGCTCTATAATGAGAGTGTTCAAAGAATGCACCTTTGCATGTCTTTTATGAAAGAAATCCAATTAAGGTTATTTACCTTAATAGATCTTGTGAATGTTTCTTTGTATAAATAATGATGATTTACTAAAGGTTAGTTACATGTATGTTGGACTTTTAAGCAAGTGATTCACAAGAGGAAGATGTTTTAAATCTAATGCCATAGGGCGGATTTACCCAAACCAAAGATAATTCTAAGACGAAGGATCCATCGATCCGTGGAGGTGCCAAATTTGGACAAGGATCATTTTCTTATTATTTGGGAGATGGTGTTGACATTAGGTTATTAGGAGAAGCTTATATAAGTTATAAGAGTTCTCAATTTGAGTTTTCGGAAATGACATCCAAGTCTTGCTCATCAAGTTGGAGTACTTATGAGTTTCCCGATGGAAATTTATAAGTCGTCAATCCTACTCAGAGTGTGTTAAGTTTAGCATGTATAATTTGACCATAGCTAATAACACAAACATTTGAACACTTTAGACTCAATGAGACATCTTCATTGCAAGTGTGAGTTGCAATTTGATGACTAATCTTGTTGTCTTACAATCGACTTCGTGATTTCATGTAATAACCGAGGATGGTTAAACATGTAGACTCGAAAAATATCTATGGTCATTTGATTGATATTTCCGTGATCTAGATAAATCCTAATCTCGATTTCATGTTCATATTCCAAATTTGTAATTAGATTGAATAGTGAGATTGATTATCGTTTGAATAATAATCATCTTCATATTCAAAATCTTCTTACGATCACTTATTTAAAGAAAGTGCAATAATGGTTTGTGGAATATGTTCAATTATTCTTAGTCCTAACCTTAGATGGTTAAAGGGTTCTCATTTTGTGAAGAATAAATATTATGCTTATTTGGTAGAGTAAGAGAAAGTTTAAATGAGAAGAGAGTTTGAGTTTTGAGTTGTTCTTTTGAATTGTTTGAGCAAAGTTAAATATGTTGTGCATTTAATCATGTTTGGCTTTGCGGACATGACGACTTTACCAAGTGCATTGCACGTTAAATTACTTGAATATTTTGGATAAAACATTCAAGTCGTCAATCCTACTTCATTGTGTATTTTATGCATATATTTTGCCAAAAATTTGGAACACAACTAGAATTCAAAAAGTGATGAAATTCAAGGCTTTTATGGCGTAACCTCCCCGCATGAGTTACGTCGTAATCAAGAGTAACGAAGAAATGACTCAACATCAGTTGTTACGGCGTAACATCACCATCACCTTTTCACCATATGTAACATCCCCAAATTGGGCCACAGCGAAATATGGGTTGGGGTGATACTTCATAGATCAATAACACAAGATATATATGAGAACGACCAGAAAGTCGTTTTAAAACCGATACATTGGATTTAGCAAAGTGTTTATTATAAAAGCCCGAAGCTTTACTTGTTCATTGATAAATTATACAAAGATTCTAGTTCATAACAAATGTTTCTCCAAAATGTAATGCAACCAAATCTTTAATGCAAATGACTTCCAAAATAACGACCACCAATGTATCCCTTGTCTTGTACCTCATTGATCTCCTGAGAAAAACATGCTTTAAAACGTCAACAATAATGTTGGTGAATTCATAGGTTTGTAAATTATATAAGTGTAGGACCGCAAGATCTCCCCCGTGATAATACATCAAATGTAAACATCACAAAATGTAATTACGTTTCCCTAAGCTCATGACACTGAAGCTCGACATATATGAATTGCAATATAAATTGCCTACATTGCCCTTGATGATGTTCTAACCCGGAACATCCCAAATCCGACATGGTATACGTTCGTCTCCAGTGATAGCTAATCACCCGAACGGGGTCGTCACCCCTAAATAGATCTATTTATAACATTCACGTTTACAAATCCAGTAATTTAACAGTTCATGAAAATGGAATCATTGGGTTATCGCTACTTAGGCAAACACGTAATCAATTTAACTATGAAATGTCCACTTGCGTTCAATTGTAAACCAAAGCATATTCTCACCCTAAAATTTGGCTATGAACTCTCCTCGAGTGAGTAAATCGACAATGTAAATCAAATGCGTGAAAATGAGTCACAAATACGCCTGAATGCAAGCTAATTGATTATAGGCCGTATGAGTACTAAGCACTTTGATTAACTAATACCATATACAATTCTATGTAGCTACATTACCATTTAATTGTGTTTATGAAATCATATTTATAAAGTAAAAACGTTTATAAATATCTCTTTAGTAAAAACGGCGTAACTTTATTGTTTTAAGTCTGTTTCTTACGTTTCTTATGTCCAAGCTTTCCTACTAAGACGAGTTATCAAAATATTATATTTTCATATTTTCAACCTACTTGTGAACAGTACTTTTTAATGTTCATATACTTTTATAAAATTAGTCGTCGTAAACTCGTAAACGTTGTATTTTATTCGTTTTAACTCCGTTTTTAGTGATTCTTTCGAGTATGTCTTTGTAATTAAAAGTTTTATCAAATTATTAATGTTTTCTAAATAAATATATTTGATGTGAACTGTAACTTTTATAAAATTATTTTTATAAAAGTATTTATTATCGTAAACTTGCGTAATTCATATCTCCTTCGTTATTGATCTAAAAATTATGATTCTTAATGTTTTTGAATCCTAAAAATATGTAATATCTGAGAAAAATAACCATTTTTATATATCAGAAGTGAATCTTAAAAAGTTTTATAAAATTTCTTTTATAAACGCGTTTATTATCGCGTAATTTGCAAATGTCGTATCTTCTTCGCTATAGCTCCGTTTTTCGAGTTTTTTATATCCCTAGGATCCTTGTAACATGTAGTATTTTATATAATCATAAAATAAATATGTTAAAATTCGAATTTGATCAGACCCTTTGAGGTTTTTGTTAAAAACATATTTAAACTTGATTTTTGTAACTTTTTAGTTTAGTACACTTTATTTTACTTGCACTTACATAATGCAAGTAATATTTTTCCAAGATATTACTAGTAAATATCTAGCCAACATAAGTCCTTAAAACCATGGGATAATCCCTACTTTATGAAGACATATAGACATAAGTATTAATGGCTAGGTAATGTACAAGTTTTAGAGTTAGTAAGCATAGTGTTGTTGACCACATTTTTCCCCATTTCATGCATAATGCCGCCCCCTGGACCTTTTGATCCTTTGAATCTTGGTCAAAGTTAGCTAGCATTCTTACCACCTTTTCTTATATATTACATGCATATGAGAGATAACATCAACACACACTTATACACTTAGCTAAAAATCAAACTTTTCTCTCCTTTCTCTCCCTATTAGGCCACGGCAAACAAGCATCCCCTTAAGTAAACCATACAAAATTTTCTACCTCATTTACATACATACCTACATCATTCCTAAGATATACTAAGATGTTTCCAAGCATTGGTTAACCATTTTCAAGTAATTATCAAGAAAAGGAAAGCTAGGGTTTCATATGGAAAATTAGGGTTTTCATAGCTTGCTAGCTTGGGTTTAAAGTCTAAACAAGGGTTTAGCACATATTTCTCATCCTCATCATTCATCACTAAGGTTACCTAAAACCTTTATCTTTTCATTTTCATGATTTTATATGCATATGATGTTTTATATAGAAAAATCACCATTTAGGACTTTTTAACATGTAAAAAGGATTTTTACTTATAGTTATGGAATTGTTCACTTTTACACATGTTATGATGTAAATAGAATCCAATTAAAATGATGTAAAAGGATTGTACCAAGTTGTTTGTTTGTAAACATGGATAAAGTATCAAATTAGGGTTAAAAGTTAACTTATATGTTATCAAGGTAAAAAGAAAAGCAAATGACATATTAATCATGTTATAAATATTTTAAATATAAATATTTTTATTTAAATATTTATTTTATTATATAAATTTAGGAATTTTTAAAATTTATATTTATAAAATATATTTTTTTATTATATATATATTTATAATAATATATTATATATAAATATTATTTTTATTATTAATAATAATTATTATTATTTATTATTAAATTTATTTTATTTTAATTTTTAAAATATTATATTATTTTTTTATATATATTAAATATTTATATAATTTATAATAATATTTTTTATTTTTTTATAATTATATATAAATATAATTATATAATATATATAATATTAATAATTATATTATATATATTATAGTAATTATTAATTATTTAATATTAATATATTTATATTTAATAAGCTAAAATTTATATATATAAATATATTAATTAATTAATTTTTAATTTATTGTTAATTAATTTATATATTATTTATTTTTTTATATATAAAATTTTATTTGAATTTTTAATTTTTATTTATTATATTATTCATTTTTTTGTTTTATTTTATTATTTTTATTTTTATTATATAATTAAATTATATATATTTAATTTATTATGTTATATTAGATAATTTATATATTAATTTTAATTTTTATAATAAATTTTATTTTATTATATAATTTTATGTTATTTTATTATATATATTATTTTTATGTAATTTTAAATATTATATTTAATTATTATATTATTTTTTATTATTTTTTTTTTTGATTTTATATATATTATTATTAATAATTTTTTTTTATTATTGGTTTTTATTATTTTTATATATATTATATATTATTTTTATCTAATTATATTATAATTTATTATTTTATATTTTATTTTATAAATTAAATTTGATTAAATAGTTTTTATGATATAAATTTTAATAAATTAATTTATTATTTTTTTGTTAATTTTTAATTTTTTTAATTATTAATTTAATTAATTTAATTATGTATTATTTATAATTTTTTAAATATAATTTTTTATATATATTTTTTATATAAAATTATAATAATATATTATTTATTTATTTTTATTTTTATTTATTATTTAATTAAATATTTTATTTAATTATTATTTTAAATTTATTATTAATTATTTTTAATTTTAAAATTTTTATATTATTAATTTATTATATTTTTTTTTTTTATTATAATTTTATTATAATATTTTTTATTTTTTAATATATTTTTAATATTTATAAATATATTTATTAAAATTAATTTATATTATATATTATAATATTATAATAATTTAAAAATTTTTATTTATAATTTTTATAAATATTAATTTTTAATAATATATTTTATTTAATTATGATTTTTTTTTAAAATATAATAATTTTTTTAAATATTTAAATATTTTATTATTATTTATAGATTTAATATTTTTATTTTTTATATATTATTTTTAAAATTTTTATATTAATTATTAATTTATATTATTTTTTAATATTTATTATATATTTAAATTTGTATTTTATTTATGAATTATTTATTTAATTTTTGTTTATTATTTCTTATAGTATATAATTAATTAAGTATTTATTTAGAATTATTTATAATTTGTATTATTAATAATTTTTATTTAATATTTGGGATATAATTATATTATATTTTTTGTATATAATAATTTATAATAATTTATTTTATATATTTTTATTTATTAAATTAATTATTTTTTATATATATTTTATTTTTATTTATTAATATTATTATTAATATATTTATTTATGTTTTTATTGATAATATATTTTTTATATGATGTTTTTTTAAATAATGTTTAAATAATTTAATTATATATTAATTTATTTATTATTTTATATTTTATTATATTAAAATATTTAAATATATTTTTTTTATATTTATAAATTTGTATATTATTATTATATATTTGTATTATATTTATATTTTTTTATTTATTTTATTGTTTATTATATGTATATTATTATAATTATATAATTATAATATATATTTTTTTTTTTTTATTTTTATTTATTTTTTATAATTTATATATTTATTTTATTTTTAAATTATAATTATAATAAATTTTTATTATTATAATTATTATTATTATTTAATTTTTATTTATATTAAAATTTATTATATAATATAATATTTTGATTTTAAATTTTTTTTTATTATTATTATATTTATATAATTAATTTATTTTTAAAATTATTATTAAAAATTGTTTATATATTATATAATAATTATATAATTAATTAATTTATTATAATTATAATAATAAATTTTTATTTTATAATTAAAAATTATTTAATTTTAAATATGTATTATTATTGAAATATATATTTTATATATATAATTATTATATTTATATATTTTATTATTAAATATATTAATTTTATTTTTTACATAATTTTTATAGTTTTTATATTTTATTTTATTAATTTTATATTTAAATTATAATAATAAATTTTTATTTTTATATAAAATATTTTATTATTATATTTTATATTATATATTTATGAATATGTTTATATTTATTAATATTTATTTTTTATTTATTAAAATTTTTTATTTTAATTTTTTATTATATTATTTTTAATAAATATTTATATATATTGGTTTTTAAATGTTTAATTTTTATAAAATATATATTATTTTAAATAAAAAATTATTTTTTATAATATTTATTATAAATATTAAATTTAATATTTATTTTAATATTAATATTTTATTTTTTTTTAATTTATTATAGTATAATATATTATATATTTAATATTTAATATATATATTTAATTTATTTATTAATTTTATTAATTTATTTTATATATATATTTTAAATTATTATAATTTTATTATTTTATTTTTTTATTTTTTATATATTAAATAATAAATTTTTTTATTATTTTTATTTAATTATTAAATTTTAATTTATTTTTTGGATATTTATTTTTTTTTATTAAATATATTTAAATATAATTATTATTAATTTTTATATTTATATATTTATTGATAATTTTTATTTATTTTTAATATTATATTATTTTTATTGTTATAATATTAATAATAAAATATTAATAAATTTTATTAATAATTTTTAAATTAATTATATATTTTATATTTATTATTTTTATAATGATTAAATAATATTTATTATTTTTTTTTTATATTTAAATAAAAAAAAAAAATAAAAATTATTTTATGTATTTTATAATAATAATAATTTAATATTATTTATATTTATTTTTATTTAATAATTTTTTATATATTTTTTTAATTTTTTTTTATTATTATTATTTTTTTTATTGTTATATATATATATAATAATTATTAATTTTATTAATTTAATTATTAATTATTATAAAATTTTATTTATTATATTTTAATTATAATATATTTTTTTATGTTTATTAAATAATATTAATTTGTAGTTTTATTTATATAATATTATATATTATTATATTATATAATGAATTATATTTTATAATAATTTATTATATATTATGTTAATTATTTATTTTTTTTATATAAAATTTAATATTATATATATTTATTATTGTTTTTTTTATTTTATATTTTATATATTTATTTATTAATTATATATTTTATTATTTATTATTTGAAATTTAAATTAAATTTTTATTTTATTTATTTATAGTAATTTTTTTGAATTCATTATTTAATTTATATATTTATTTTTAGTATTATATATATTTAAATTATTTGCATATAGGTTTTGTTAAAATATATATATTATTTTAATTAAATTTTATATATTATATTATATTTTAATATAATTTTATTACTTTTTAATTAAATATTTTAAAGTTTATTTAAATTATTTTATAATTATTATTTTTTTATATTTTTTTTTATTAATTTGTTATTTATATATAATTAAAATTATTTTTTAATAAAAATTTATTTTCATTATATTTAATTATTATAATTAATATTTATTAAAATAATTTATAAATATTCATAAAATAATAAATTTTTATTAATATATTATTTTATTTATTATAATTATTAATATTAATATCAAATAATTATAATATATTTGTATTTATAAATTTTATTTTTATATTTTATATATTTATAAATTAATTATATATTATAATTTGTTTTATTTATAATTATTCTATATTATTGTAATTTATATATAATTATTATATAATTTTAATATTTATAATTTATAAAATATTAATTATTTTTAAAAAAAGTTTATTTTGTTTTAATATTATATTTTATTTATTTTTTTATAATTTTTTATTTTATTTATATATAATTAGTATATAGTTATATATTTAAAAATTATTTTATTTTAAATATTTTATATTTATTTTTATATTAATTTATTTTTTTTTTTTTTTATAAAAAATAAACATTTAATTTTATATTTTATATTATATAATATTATTATTTATTTATATATATTTATTAATTTTTTTAAATTATTTTTTAAATTAATTTAATATAAAATTTTATTTATTTTAATTTTATTAAATAAATCTTTATTTATTTAAAAATGTAATTAATAATATTTAATATTTATATTTTATATTAGAATTTAAAAATATATATAATAATATATATAAATTAATTATATTTTGAATATAATTTAATATATTAAATTTATATATGTATTTTATAATTGGGACTATTAGTGTTGTATAATATGATCATTAAAATAAATTAATATGGAAGTAAAAATCTTGAACACACTTGGTTAATGTATAGAAAAGTTCAAGTATGAACTTGTATTAAAAGGTAACATAAGTAAAGTTTATGTTTTCATGAGATTGTATTATGACTTGTACATCTTTGTAACTTGTACAAATGTATAAATATAAGGAACTATGGACTCTAAAATAAGTATGATGATATAACATATATGGGTAAATAAGATTGTGTAGATTACAAAAGTGGGAAAGTAATAAAATAAAGGATTAGTTATGGACTTAACAAAGCCATTCAAACATTCTTCCAAAAATTCGAAATTAAACAAATCCACTTTATATTTTTAAAAAAATAGTACGTCTCATGACCGATACCAAAAAGTAAAAACTTGAAAAAACGGATAAATAACGAAAACGTTTACGTAAAAACAAGTTATACGATAAATAAACGGAATTATAAAAGAAATTTTATAAAACAATTTATAAAAATTATATAAAACAGCAAGTTTAGTATTTTTAACAAATTACACATATTTTTAGGATATCTAAATGATAGAAACAAAAATTTTCATTAATAACGTAATGAGTTATGAATTTCGCGATTTTATGACAATTAATACTATTATAAAACAATTATTATAAAAGTTACTATCATGACAGAAACTTTTATTCTTTGTAAACTCATAAATAAATAGAACTTATCAATTAGAGAACGAGCACAAAATAAACGAAAAAAACAGAGCTAAAACGAATAAAATACACGTTTACGTGGATTTACGATAACCTAAGAACTATAAAAATAACTTTATAAACTGGTGTGAACATTAAAAAGTACGGTTCATCAAGGATAAAAAAATATGAAATGGTCAAATTATGATAACTCGCCCCTAATACAAAATGTGTTGGCATAAAAACTTCAAAAACGGGTTAAAAACGCGAAAGTTACGCTATTTTTACTACAATGGTAAATATAAACGTTTTAACTTAATAATCACAAATTATCAAAACAATTAGATTGGTGAATTAAGCTTATAGAATTATGCATGGGTAGTAATTACCCAAGTTGAATAGTACTAATACACCTTACTTTACAATAGGATGCATCTTCGATTTTGTGTGGCACATTATCTATGATAACTTGGTATACCGCTCACTTAAAGTGAGTTAATAGTCCCACGTTTTACATGCTTTTATGTATTACAAAGTTTTTGGGGTGAGAAACAGTAATGTTTTATAAGCTTGACATAAGTGGTAAGTTTCAATATATGATAACGCGTTGCCAAATAGGTATAACCCTAGTTTGAGCCTATACCATGAACTATTAGTTAATGGAATTAGAGCGTGAATGTGTGAATGAAGATCTATTTGGATTGACATCCCGTACGGGTGATTACTATCACAGTGCAAACTAACGACAATACCCATAGTCGAACGGTAGGATGTTGCGGGTTTCGAACATCATTCACGGGCAATGTAAGCCATTTATAATGGTATTCATTTATGTCGAGCTATCAGTGTCATGAGCTTAGGTCAACTAATATACATTTATATGATGTCTGCATCTGTGCATTATCATAAACTTAGGAAAACTTGTGGTTCCACAAATAAATGATTTATCAAACCGATTAATCACCATATATTGTAGACGTTTTAAAGCACATATATTTCAGGGGATCATACGCACTCGAGGTGCAAGGGATACATGGTGGTTTTGATTTGGATATCCTGCATTAAAGATTTTTGTCGCATTACCTTATGTATAACTGTTATTGGCTATAAATCTTTGTATTTTGAACAAGTGGACAAGTGAAGCTTCATCTTATGTAGCAAATACTTTGTTAATTCAAATGTATTAGTTTTAAACGACTTTTTGGTCTTTCTATATACATCTTGTGTTATTGATCTATGAAGTAACACGCCCCGAACCCTTATTCCGCTGCGACCCAATTTGGGTTGATATAAGATTGAAACAAGAGCCAGGTTATAGAGAACCAGGTCAAATTTTTTTGCTGGACCTAATAACCATTTCAAACACGAAATACATACAAAGGTTTTTACACGGGACATACATATATGCCTACATTCATGCATACAATACTTGTTGCATTAGTTGGTTGGACTAGATGCATTCATAATTGATATACATGTTATGATATAAATGTATATTACTATAAGAGTCTTATATTAAATACTAATATAAGCTATTTTGGATTTTTAGATTCAGTCATGTCAGATTCAGATGAATCAGGGGTCACACACACACACACAAATATCCAGTCTGTTTGAGGACTTACCAGACATTGGATCACCAGGAGTTATTGGACCTGAGCACGAGGGACTGCCCTGGATGCTAGATGACCCGTATGTACAGGTCGCCTTACAGACCCCGCCATCACCAGACTACATACCAGGCCCCGAGGAGCCATAGTCACCACCTCCACTAGATTATGTTCAAGAGCCGATATACCCAAAGTATATGCCACATGAGGATGAGGTGTTTCCGGCAGAGGAGCAGCCACTGCCTGCTGCTGCCTCACCCACTGCTCAGTCACCAGATAATGTTCCGGAGTTCGATCCTGAGGCGGACCCAGAGGAGGATGACGACGAGGACCCTGAGGAGGATCTTGTCGATTATCCTGCCGACGGAGGAGATGACGGCGATGACGAGGATGAGTCATCAGAGGATGGTGAGGATGATGATGAGGTTGACATCAAGGCTGATGACGAGGAGGAGGAGGAGCACCCAACTCCTGCCGACTCTGCGGTTGTAGCTTTATCAGCTGCTGATCAGGCCCCATCTACGGAGGAGACAGAGCCGTTCGAGACTGATGAGTCTGTGGCCACACCACCACCACACCCTGCATATCGTATGATAGCTAGGATTTCTATTCCAGTTCCAGTACCTACACCAGCTTGGTCTGATTCAGAGGTTGCCAGACTTCTCGCTATATCTACTCCACCATCATCACCGCTTTCCCCATGGTCATCACCACTTCCCCATATACCTTCTCCACCACTACCCCCGATACCATATCCATCATTACCAGTATCACCACCACTACCAGTATCATCACCAGTGCATGTGTTATCTCTATCACCACATGCTAGTCCTATTCGTCTGTTGGGCTATCGAGCTGCTATGATCTGGCTAAGAGCCGAGGTCGCATTTACTTCCCATTCACTACCATTACCACCACCCATCATACTCTCCCACACCAGACCAGCTGCACCATCATCAGGGACACCAACCTTGCATTTACTCTCTATTGACCATAGAGAGGATAGACTCGAGGTTACCTTACCACCCAGAAAGAGGTTAGGTATCGCTCTTGGTCCTGCATACGAGGTGAGAGAGCTCGTCTGCTGCTGCTGCTAGACCGGCTGGAGGTCTTAGGGTAGACTATAGTTTTGTAGCTACTATGGATAGGGAGATCAGGCGTGATCCGAAGAGAGATGTTGGATATGGGATCACTGACTCGTAGGATGGGATAGTTGAGACCCTGCAGGGGGCACTAGTTAGTACTAACACAGAGTTGGGTCGACATATGACAACGTTTGAGACTAGGGTTAGGCAGGACACGAATGAGATTTATACGAGGTTAGACGATGAGCAGTCTGGTCGATAACTATTGGCTGGTCGGCTCAACATGTTGTTTAGGGATAGGCGTGTACATGCACGTACTGCTAGACACATGGAGACTGAGGCTATGATGTCTAGAGAGGCTTGGGGACGATCTATGGATATGAGTGATCTTGCGCGTGCAGAGGTTATGTCGCTACATACCACAGTGTTAGCTCAGCAGTCATAAATTAGAGAGTTACAGTCAGCAGACCGTAGGAGACAGACGGTGATTACAGAGATTCTGGCGGCAGATCACAAGAGGCAGAAGCAGCTCACAGAGGCACTGAAGCTGATAAAGAGACTTCAGACTCAGATGGCAGAGTTCGAGAGATAGTAGGGACCCGCCAAAGGTCCTGCACAGCCAGAGCTACCGGAGGAGGCTAGTAGTAGTTCCTAGATTCTGTTATGGCTAGTTGTTTTGTACAGCCTACTAAGTATTACGGGTTCAATCCCGGCTAGTAT
>BQNB010120170.1:0-20681 GCA_026074375.1 Tanacetum coccineum
TGTTGGAGTTTCAGATACGATTATGTCAGATTCGGAAGATTCCACGGTCACCTATACGGCAATGTCCAGTCCATTTGAGGATAGGACGATTCAGACATTGGTTCACCAGGAGTCGATGGACCACCCATTATGCCAGAGGACCCATATGCTTCGGTTCAAACTAGTTCGGCCGACAAAGATTAACTCGTTCGGTCCCAACGTGAGTAAAGCTAGTTCGGTTCCTAAAGAGAATAGCTCGTTCGGTTCTGCTAGTTCGGTTCCCAAAATAAATGGCTCGTTCGGTTCTGCTAGTTCGGTTCCCAAGGTAAACGGCTCGTTCGGTTCGAACTACAGTAATCTAGTTCGGTTCTCCTCGTTCGATTCCAACACTAAGAAACACAAATTTTCAAAACTCAAAAAGGCACGATTTTTAATGGTTTTTAGCAAAAAATTCTTGTGCAACTAGTGTTACTAACCCTATAGGAAAAATAAAAAATGAAGACTTTAAGGTTTTTAAGCCAAAAAATTTGAATCACTATTTTGCTCTTTGTAAAGGTTTTTGAACACAAATCAAACACAAAGACTAAACACACCACTCCATGGCTCTTGATAGCAATTGTAGAATACTAGTAATCTTATGATCAAACCAAGAACAAGAGTGAGATGTGGGTTGTGATGTTAGAGATAGAAAGGATGGAAAAATGGATGAATTGTATAAAATGGAATATGGAAAAATGGAACAACCAACCCTCTCCAAGGCTAGGAGAGGGGCTTATATAGTACCTATAGTGGCCGGCCCATGGGTTCTAATGGGCTTCCCATGGGTCTTAGGCCGGACTAGATTACTAATCTAATTAAGACATAAACTACGAGCTAAGACTATTACAACTTGGAAGTGACCGACACTTTTCGTGTTTCCAACAAAACCTAAGTCTGTTGGTGAACCACTTATTGAAGACTAGATATCTGACAGTGAGGATGAGAATGAGACTAAGTTTAAGTCTAAACAGAGAAAACCTTGTTTTGCCAAAATAGAATTTGTTAAATTTAATGAGCATGTAAAAATACATAGGGAGTCTGTTAAGAAGATAGAGAACAAAAAGCAAGCTAAATACCCTAGGAAAAACAATCAAAGCCCTAGAGGTAACCAGAGAAACTAGAATAACTTGATGACTTAGAAATTATGAAGTAATTTTGAGTTTAAAAATAAAGCTTGTTATGAATGTGGCAGTTTTAATCATTTGATCAAAGATTGTGATTTGTATGAAAAGAAAATGGTAGAGAAAACTGTATGAAACAATGCTAGAAGGGCAAATCATCAAAATTCTCAAAGAATGACTCACCTTCATCCAAAAGGAAATTTTGTTCCAAAAGCAGTCTTAATGAAATCTGGTATTAAATCACTTAATACCACTGGGCAAAACTTTTCAAAAGCAGCAGTATCAATTAATACTGACAGACCAATTAATACTGCCTACATAAGACCAACAATGAATAGTGAAAGGAAAGCATCAAATGTTTTAAATAAAGCACATACACATGTTAGAAGGCCCTTTAACAAGTCTACAACAAATAAGAATAGTAATTTAAAAGAAAAAGTTAATACTGTTAAGGGAGATGTTACTATTGTTGGGCCAAAAGCAGTAGTAAGTAATAATAAGGGAAATGAGGCTAATGATATTAAGGCCTCAGCATGTTAGGTTTGGAGACCAAAGCAAAAGGTTTTAGACCATGTCTTTAGACACAATGGTGCATCAATGAATTTTAAAAGATTTAACTATGTTGATGCACAAGGCAGATCCAAGTCTGTAATAGCTTGGGTCCCCAAGAGAGCCTGATTCTCTTACTTTTGTGCAGGGCAATCCATAGCAAAAATTGCAAGAAAAAGGAGTAATTAACAGTGGATGATCTAGGCACATGACTTGAAACAAGTCCTACCTCTCAGATTATGAAGAAATTGATGGTGGATTTGTTGCATTTGGAGGAGATCCCAAAGGAGGTAGAATCACTGGTAATGGTAAAATCAGTACAGGTAAATTAGATTTTGAAGATGTGTACTTTGTTAAGGAGCTTAAGTTTAACCTTTTTAGTGTCTCACAAATGTGTGACAAGAAAAACAATGTTCTTTTTACAGACACTGAATGGTTGTTTTGTCTCCTGGCTTTAAGCTACTTGATGAAAATCATGTAGAGTTCCTAGAAAAGATAACATGTATAGTGTTGATTTAAAGAATATTGTTCCTTCAGGAGGTCTAACTTGTCTCTTTGCAAAGGCCACATTAGATGAATCTAATCTCTGGCATAGAAGGCTTGGGCATATAAATTTCAAAACACTAAACAAACTAGTAAGGGGAAACCTTGTCAGAGGTTTACCTTCAAAGATTTTTGAAAATAATCACACATGTGTTGCTTGTCAGAAAGGAAAGCAACATAAAGCCTCTTGTAAGACCAAGACTGTAAGCTCAATCAGCCAACCATTACAAATGTTGCATATGGATTTGTTTGGGCCAACATTTGTAAAGAGTCTAATGAAAAAGGTGTACTGCCTAGTAGACACAGGATGATATAGTAGGTTTAGTTGGGTTTTCTTCTTAGCCACTAAGGATGAAACTAGTGAAATCCTTAAAACATTTATTACAGGCATAGAAAATCTAATAGACCTTAAGGTGAAAGTAATCAGATGTGACAATGGAACTGAATTCAAGAATAAGGTCATGAACCAGTTCTGTGAAATGAAGGGTATTAAGAGGGAATTTAGTGTTGCTAGAACTCCACAACAAAATGGAGTAGCAGAAAGGAAAAATAGGACACTAATAGAGGCTGCTAGGACTATGCTAGCTGATTCAAAATTGCCAACAACTTTTTGGGCTAAAGCAGTTAATACTGCTTGTTATGTTCAAAATAGGGTGTTAGTTATCAAGCCTCACAACAAGACCCCTTATGAACTTTTTCTAGGTAGAAAACCTGCCTTAAGCTTCATGAGACCATTTGGGTGTCCTGTTACTATTCTTAATACATTAGATCACCTAGGTAAGTTTGATGGAAAGGCTGATGAAGGGTTCTTTGTAGGATACTCTACCAATAGCAAAGCATTCAGGGTATTCAACAGTAGAACTAGGATAGTAGAAGAGAACCTGCATGTCAAGTTTAGTGAAGAAACACCTAATATTGCAGGAAATGGACCTAATTGGCTTTTTGATATAGATGCTCTAACAATATCTATGAATTATAAGCCAGTTGTTGCAGGGAATCAAACTAATGGTAATGCAGGTACCAAAGAAAACATTGATGCAGGTCAAGCTGGGAAGAAGATAGTACCTGATCAAGAGTATATACTGCTACCATTGTTGACATATGTTCCATCACTCTCTAAAAGTTCAAAGGATTCTCCTGATGCTGGATTCAAACCATTAGGGGAGGAGGAAAAGATGGATTCTAAACATCCAGAGAATAAAGATAGTAAGGTGCCAAATACAGAGGAGCCAAGAGTTCATCAAGAGCAGGATGCAAATGTCAACAACACTAACAACATTAATACTGTTTGTCCAATTGTTAATGCTGCTAACATAGAAAATAATGTTATTGATGAGAATATAGTCTATGGATGTATTGATGATCTAAATATGCCTAATTTAGAAGAGATTGTCTATTTTGATGATGATGAAGAAGTTGGTGTAGAGGCTGACATGAACAATTTGGATACAACTGTGCCTGTCAGTCCTATTCCAACTACAAGAGTTCATAAGGATCATCCACTTAAACAAATCATAAGAGATATACATCCAGCACCTCACACTATAAGGATGACAAAGAATGTGACTGAACATGGTATGTTTAGTTCAGTGCAACAGAGAATCAACCATAAAGATTTTTAGAGTTGTCTGTTTGCTTGTTTTCTATCACAAGTAGAACCCAAAAAGGTAATTCAAGCTTTGACAGATCCAAGATGGATAGAAGCAATGCAGGATGATCTTCTATAGTTTAAATTACAGAAGGCTTGGACTTTGGTTGATTTACCATATGGCAAGAGGGCCATTGGTACTAAATGGGTGTATAGAAACAAAAAAGATGATAGAAGAATTGTGGTTAGAAATAAGGCAAGGCTGGTAGCACAGGGTTACACTCAAGAGGAGGGTATAGATTATGATGAGGTTTTTGCTCCAGTTTCTAGGATTGAAGCAATTAGGCTTTTCTTAGCCTATGGCTCATTCATGAACTTCATTGTTTATCAGATGGATGTGAAGAGTGCATTTTTGTATGGCATAATTGAAGAAGAGGTTTGTAGGTCCAGCCCTAGATAGATCTTCAAGCCTGTTTCTCAACCACAAGTTTTGAAGATCCAGACTTCCCTGACAGAGGATACAAAGTAGAAAAGGCACTTTATGATTTGCATCAAGCTCCCAGAGCTTGGTATGAAACCTTGTCAACTTATTTGTTGGACAATAGGTTTAAGAGAGGAAAGATAGACAAGACCTTGTTTATCAGAAGGTACAAAGGTGATATTCTGTTAGTTCAAGTGTATATAGATGATATCATATTTGGGTCTACAAAGAAGTCATTATGCATAGAGTTTGAGAAGATGATACATAAGAAGTTTTAAATAAGCTCTATGGGTGAACTCACATTCTTCCTAGGATTGCAAGTGAAGCAGAAGGAATATGGGATTTTTATCAGTCAAGCAAGTATGTGACTGAGATTTTAAAGAAATTTGGTTCTACTGATGTCAAGACAGCAAGCACACCTATGGAAACCCATAAGCCTTTGCTCAAAGATGCAGATGGTGAAGATGTAGATGAACACTTGTATAGATCCATGATTGGATATGTTGTATCTTATTCTTCAAGACCTGATATTATGTTTTGTAGTGTGTGGCCTGGGTTTTTTTTTGCAAGATACCAAGTCAACCCAAAACGTTTCACTTCTTCATGCTGTGTACATGATTTTTTGGATACTTAAAAGGGTCAAACCTAATTGGGCCTTTGATATCAAAGATTCTCCTTTTGATTTGGTAGCATTATATGTGGAAAACTAGAAGGGGTTGAATAGTTTACCGCTTTTTAATTTAAGGTTTTAAAGTGTTTGTAAAAATTCTAGATTCGACTTTATGTGAATTCAACACTTGCAACAATTTGAAACAATACTTATCTAAATAACTATGATTAGGATAGTATAGGAAAATAATGTTAAGACAGGAGGATAAAGAGTATGAACAATCAAACCACAACGGCGAGCGAATTATAGTGGTTCGGCACGAAGAACCTCTTTCCCACTCCACTCTCGAGCACCTAACTCGAGAGTTTTCTTCAACTACTGTCAACAAGCTCCTTATGGCAAGAGAAAACCTTAACACATACTTTCGCTTATCTTGATTTTCGTACACTAGTCTAGATGTCGAGTTTTAATCTTAGCTAGAACCAATCTACCACAACTTCACAACTTTACTACACAACTTTGCTTCACGACTTGATCACGACTACACAACTTCTTCACACCTTAGATTTCTTCACACCACTACTTCACTAATCCACTACTATAATCACACCTAATAACTACTACTAGAGAATGTCACCAAGACCAACTATACTTACAACAATCACCAAGTTCTAACAATCTAACAACTTTACAAGATTTACAAATGATTTACAAGTTATGACATGGATACAATAAGATTGCAACAACACACAAAGGTGTAATACTTCTTCACTTGATGGTAGAAAGTATTATTCTCTTACACTTGAGGATTTGAGCTTGGATTACTTGGAAACAAAGCTTTATGATTAAATTATCAAAGGATTTTAATGAGAGGTGTGGGTTGTTTTTTATCAGAAAGAATGAGTGCAAAAGGTGAGAGAATAGTGGGGAATAGTCCAGTATTTATAGGACATTCTTTTTTTTTTTTCCCCCCCCCCCCCCCTTCCTTTTTTTTTTTATTTCCCCCCCCCCCCCCTTGTTTTTTTTTTTTTTTTTTTTTTTGGAGGAGCGTTTACCTATGGGGTCCCTTAAATAGGTAGTGGTCCCTTAAGATAAAGGGGCCGCCGTCGTGTATTTAAGGGGGCCGCCCTAGACTAGGCGCTCCTAGTTTGTCCTTTTGTGTAGGGGGGATTTTTTGGAACTTTTTAGCCGTTTTAGGTCTAAAAATTTGAATTTCAAAATGTTTATTTTGAATAAAACATTTCTTTTAATTGTAGAAAATGTTTTGTAATGTTTATAAAAATGTTTACAATATTTCCTTTGATGTTGAATAAAAATTTCCTTTGATCATAAAATGCATTAAGCATTTATTTATTCATACCTTTAAGTGATATAATTTTCGAAATGAAAATTTACTACTAATTACTTGTTTACGTTTAATTTTACATTGAACGTTTTTATATTTTGTGATTATCAAAACGTAAAGATGTAAAAAATATTAATAATGTTTTTAGGCATTATTTCTATCAACAATCTCCCCCTTTTTGATGATTACAAAATTTAAACTCATTAAATGTATAATTATTTTTAAACAAGTATTTAGTGAGTTTTATGTTATTTCTTCCCCTTTTTGTAGAATCAAAAAGGCATCGTCAAGAAATGCTAGTAAAATCGACGGAATAAATGCTCCCCCTTGATGTGTGCTCCTTCTCCTTGTTCGCTGAGGGCAACTCAAAATCGAGCTATAGTTTCTTGGCTACAAAAACGAGTTAGAACAATACAAATATTTCTAACATGTAGCAAGAAGGAAGAAAAAATATGACAAGTGCAAGCAAAACATCAAAGCAAAAGATACTTCATTCATTTAGGACAATGTGTGTGAACAACACACAAGCATACATAAAAAGTGAGTGATAAACAATATGCTTTAAAAGCATATTAATACATAAAAAAATCCTAAATAGCCATAGAATGATTTTTGACTTGCTTGCGACACAAAAGGGTTTGACAATTATTTGTAGGCATATTACGAGATTAGTTGGTTGTTGATGGAGAGTTTACAGCGGAGGCGGTTGTGGAATGGTAATCTCTTTGAACTCTAGGTGGTAGATGGTTCGATGAGAGAGGAATTCAATCCAATTGTATATCACTTAAAGCATGGAATTAGTTTTGGGTGAAGATTGAACAAGGGCAATACCCAACATGGGTTTTAACTTGGTTAATGTTGAGGGTGTGTGGTAAGTTTGGAGAGTAAGGTGATAAGGGAATGTTGTTTTGTTGTTGAGAGAGATGCATGGCTAAGAGGTTTGATAGGTCTTGTAGTTGATTAATGTCATCAACTAGGCTTTCTCTACTTAGAGATAGAGGTGGTGTGTGTTGAGTTTGGTTGTCACTTTGATATGGAGCTTGAGTGTGAGTAACATGTGAATTGATGGGTGAGATAGGAGGGTGAAGGATGTGAGATAATTGTGGTGATGTGGGAGTTTCCTTAATGTGAGGATTTGGTGATGCTTGATTGGGGTGATTATTTTCTTGAGATGGTTCATGATGAGGAGTGAGTGTTTTGGCATTGGTCTTGGTAAATTTACATTGATCTCATTGGATGTGTTACAAGGGTTTAGTTTCTTCCTCCAAATGGGTTTCACACTTATTTTGGCTACCCTTGATGGCTTTGGATATGGGTTTGTTAGGAGATGTCATTGGTGAGGATAGTGTGAGATAAATGCGTTGTGAATGTATTATATGTGGAGGAATGTTAATTAGGAAGAAAGAGGATTTAAGGTCTAATCTAAAAATGTTGTGAATTTAGGGAAACAGTAGCTAAGTCTAGAGGGTATTTAGTTAAAAAGGGATGAAAATACTGTTCTACCCGTGATTTGCTAGGCCGGTCCCCTTAATTAGGGGTTCGTCCCCTTAAAATTTAGGGGGCCGCCCTTTATGAATTAAGGGGGCCCGCCTGCTGCTATTTCCTAGATTTCCCAAAAATCGATTTTTCTCAAAATTTTGTGTGAGGGTTTCTGTTTTGGTGGTTAATTTGCAACATAGGTCCATTCCTTTTATGGCAATTAAGATTTTTAGCACATAGCAATTAAGCATTCAACATTCTACATATATATTAAAATATGTAGGATAAAACTATTTTACATAATTTTGGCATATAATCATATATGAATTGAAGACCAAAAGATTAAAGAGCATATAAAATAGTAACTAGATATAATGCACAGATAAGTTTTTTTTATAAGAGGGTTAAGTTAAAAACGAACCAAACTTTTGTGCAAATACTAGTGTGTGCCTAAGTGCGACAAATGTGGAGTAGCGATTATTTTGACACTAAGACATGTTTAAACTAATATTGAAATAATCAAATGCTCCTTGATTTAATTTTGCTCAACCAAGATTGTCGAAAATATATATTAGATTATATACTTTTGACAACAAGTAAGAGAACATTATGCATATGTGAAAAATGTTTTTAGCATATCTCAACAATATATGAAAATTGATTTTCATGTGCTCCTAGTTGTGAGAAAGACTTTTTAGAAAATAATAGATTGGGACTATTGTATATATGTATAATGAGATATGCATTTAGATAGAAGAATTTGTAAAAGTTTGCTTATAGACTTTTCTCAATCTTGTGTTTTTGTGTAAAATAGAAACCTAGACACAGAGAGAGAAAAAAATATTTTAGTCAGTCAGATGGGTTGTATAACACCCTGTGTTTTCAAGTCATTAACGACGTCGATAAATGCACTATTTATTTTTAGCATTGTACGCGTTTGCTTGTAATTTCATTGAATTAGTTTTATTGCGCGTAGATAAAAATTTAGCGTTCAATGTAACGGGCTCAATCAATTAAATTGTACTTCAAGCAAGGGGTTATATATAATTATTTTGTGGATTATTATTATCTTGTTCATTTATTTTTTTTCGGATCTGTAAAAGTGTATAGTTTCGCGATATATTATCGTTTAGGCACTCCCGGACCTCAAAAACTTTTCTACCGCTTCACAAATTACCCACTATTTATACCAAAAGTACATAAAATTTTATATCTATATCATACCTTTGCCGAAATTCTTGCATATGTGCATGTATTATAGCAAAAATTCTTCCATTTGGTCAAAACAACAACTACTTCATTTATGGGCACCATGCTTCTTTAATTGCACCATACTTCATCATTGGTCTACACCATACTCATTATCGGCACACCATGTCCCACCATACTTTGACTTCAAGACCTTTACCTTGAGACATACTTATTGTTTCCTTTGTCTAAGACTGCATTATATATTCAAGTAACTAGCAGGTTAACTCTTACTGCATAAAAACTCTAGAGAATAAATTCACAAATCTTCCTTTTGGGCTCAATATAAAGCTCACGGCATCAAAACCCCCACCACACAAACCCATACAAATTTTTTACAAACCATTCACTTCTATACACATCTATCCTAGACATTCTAGGTTGTTTCATCCATTGAATTCACCATTACAAGTATTATCAAGAAAAGGGGAAGCTAGGGGTTTTTGTTAAGAAAATAAGGGTTTTCTTAAGTGCAAAGCTGAGTTTTAAGGCTAAACAAGGGTTTAGCCATTTGTTTTCATCTATTAATCATCATACATCATAAGGTCTATTTAAACCTTATGCCTTTCATGTTATGAGTTTTTATATATATAATGTGCTATATAGGAAATCACCATTAGGAATACTTTTGAACATGAAAAATATAATTTTTCTTGTGGAATATATAATTTTGTACACTTTCTCACATATTATGATGATGGTAATATCATGAAATAAAGGATATATAAGTCTTGTACAATGTTGGTTTAAGTATAAAAGTTCCATATGTTAACTTATAATTAAAAGTTAGTAAGAAAGTTTATGATTTCATGTAAAGTTAATAACTTGTGATCTTGATGATCTTGGGCAAATATGAACTTATGGACATTATTATATGTATAATATATAATATATATGATATATGAGACTTGTGGTAAAATACAAAAGTGGTAAAGTATAAAGAAAAGATCAAAAATGGATTCAACAAACTCAAGCAAACATTCTTGCCCAAACCAGAATTTTTACTACTCATTTTATATTTTTATTAAGATAATACATTTCTCGGCGATTCCGAAAAAGTAAGTAATTGTCAAAGGATTAATAACGAAAAAGTTACGTTAAAAACGAGTTAATACGTTAATAAACGAAGTCGTAATAAATTTTTATAAAACATTTTTATAAAAAAATTAATAAACATGCAAGGGGTGATATTATTAACAAATATTACATATTTTAGGATTCCAAACATGTTAAGAAATCGTAATTTTTCGATTATAACGAACGAGTTATGAATTTCGCAAGTTTACGTCATTATGACTTTTTTAAAACTATTTTTATAACAAGTTACTATTCATGACAGAAGTTATTATTTTTGTAACCTCATAAAAAATATAGAACTTTCAAATCGAGACGTCTCGAAAGAATCGTTAAAACGGTGTTATAACGATTAAAAATACGACATTCACGGGTTTTACGACGACGGAATACTGATTTTTATAAACTCACGTCTGAATTGTGAACAAGTAAAAGTTAATGTTCACCAGTAGGTCCGAAATTAAAAATGTCAATTTATGATAACTAGTCTTGATACGATATGATGGGCATTAAGAAAACGCCGAGAACGGGTTTAAATCGCGAATGTTACGCCAGTTTTACTAATAATCGATAATTTTAAAACGTTTTAAATTCTTAAAACCTATTTTACCAAAACATTTGTTGGTGATTGAGCTATATAGAATTATTATTGTGGTTATCAAAGTACTTTATTACTAGGGTGTTTCATAATGAGGCCTCTTCGGATGGGTTTCGACGAGTTGTGGGATTTACGATTAAAGTGTCCTAACTCCTCGAACGTCATGGCTGACCTCTTTAAGTATGATAGCTCCGAACGATAGTACGATGTAATCAATTTAGAATTTACATTTCAATGTTATCAATTTAAAGTACTCTGGTACTTATCGACCTATGATAATTTAGGTTGCATTGATCTTTTTGTCAAACCGTGAGCATTATCTGCGACTATTTGGATTATCAGAACTCAGGTGAGTTCATTGCCCCACGTTTTACATGCTTTTGTTTTTACAAAGTTTTGGGGTGGAATACCATGACATGGTTTTACAAATGGACACATGTGGTTAAGTTTTATATTATGATTAATGTTGCATAAGTAGCGATAACCCAATCGAGCCCATTATCATGAACTGTTAATTCGAGCGCGAATGTTATAAATAGATCTATTGGGTTTGACAACCCCGTTCGGGTGATTAGCTATCACTAGTGAAACGAACGTATACCATGTCGAATATAGGATGTTGCGGGTTAGAACATCACCACGGGCAAACGGCCATTAATTTGGCATCCATACATGTCAAGCTTCAGTGTCATGAGCTTAGAGCAACGTAATTACATTTATATGATGTCTGCATTTGTTGCATTATCATACACTTGGGAGATCTTGTGGTCCTACAATATATGATTTATCAAACCTATGAATTCACCAACATTATTGTTGACGTTTTAAAGCAATGTTTTTTTTAGGAGGATCAATAGGACGAGGTGCATTGGATCATTGGTGGTTTTGATTTGATGTACATGCATTAAAGATTTTGTCGCATATGTCATTTTGTATCTGTCATGGGATGAAATATATTGTATTTTGATCAAGTTGAACAAGTTAAGCTTCGGGTTATGTAACATTTTCTTTGTTAAATCCAATGTATCATTTTCAAACGAATTTTTGTGATGTTTAGATAATATCTTGTGTTATTGATCTGATAGGATGTAACACGCCCCGGGACCATATTCCGCATGCGACCCTATTTGGGGGTGTAACAGATTGGTATCAGAGCCAAGGTTATAGGAAACAGGTTAAATGTTTTTGCTGGTCTTTTACCGTTTTCAAATGTTGTTTTTTAACATGGTATTTTACACGGGACGACATTGTGATACATTCATGCCTTACACACTTGTTACATTAGTTTGGTTGGTCTAGATGATTTCATAATTGATATACGGGTTTATATTATAGACGTATATTACTCATGAGGGTATATTGTATATTTACAAAGATGTGTTTGCATTCGTTTCGCATCAACTCTTAAAATTTTTATATATTGGATATTTAATTTAATAATTGTGGTATATTTCTTTAGGCAAGGTAGTACGATAAATCTAAGTAGTCCTAGCGCTACAAATCATTAGCTAGCGAATATGATTTTAATACCTTAACCGATCATTCATTTTATGACATAAGTGCATATCGTATCTACCATACCAGCCTTATATAATATATTTTATAAGTTTTAAGTTTGGCTCCTGCAATCGGTTATGTTTTCATTATTTGACGATTTCCTACACGTCTTTTTTATATCAATTCTGAGCCATGGAGATCCATTGAGCTTCTGATGAGGAGTAGAGGAACTAATGAAGGAGCAGCCTCTATCTGCTGATGCCGCACCTCTGCTTATCAACAGCTACCCATTGTGACTCTAATCCAGAAGAGATACGGAGGACCTAAGGGAGGATCCATGCTGACCATTCCTGCGACGGATGAGACAATTATGTATAATGAGCCATCTGATGATGGGACAACGATGGATGAGGATGTTGAGAAAGGGATGACAAGGACGGGGAGGAGGAGGAGACCTAGCTTTTTTCTAGTTCGACCCGTATACTGTACCTACAGATGATCCTATCCCTCAGCTGAGGAGGCAGAGGCCATTACGACTGTTGAGTCTGCTCCTAGGCCACCCACTCCTTAACTTCTTGTCTTTTGAGGACAAATCCCGTAAAGTAGGATGTTTATTACACCTTTACTCCACGATCACCATCTGGCTAAGGCAGGCATTACCGGGAGGTTGCTACACTTCCTTCATCATCACCCACCACACCAGAGAATGTGGAGTCACTTAAAAGATAACATAAGAGTCTAGATCTAGTATCTGGGAGGCCTGGCCATAGACAAATTGGATTTGTCAGTATAGCTCATTTTTTTATTCACTAAACTTGAGTAATACTCGGTTGGTAATGTTAATAAAAAGATTATACTCTTTTACTCATGTAAAATGATGTATTAAGTATTAACTTACGTTGTTGGATATGATCTTGCTAATGACGTTGGGGATTTAAGTTTGCTTGGTTGCTGTTATCGTATATCTATGCATAACGTGGTCTCACCTTACCTTACTTGTTGGGATCTCGGAGTGTCTTGGTTTTCCTTTGAATGAAACTTCCATATACATTTGTTCCCTGTGACTTACAGGCACAATGTACAATGTTGATCAAGGGATGATGTGTTGAGGAAATTGAGCGGGTTTATAGACGAGCGAGTGGGCTAATGCAACGAAGGCTATTGCCTTTATGAGACGTAAAACAGAACATGACCGTAAGTCAATAAGCCAGACCGAACAACAAGATGCAAGGTAAGAGAGAATGCTAAACAACAGAGTAAGTGGGATGGTAATCACGATGGGCAATGTACTGTAAAGTTTGGAATTGTCAAGAAGGTTGGACCAATGGACCCAGGATTGTTAGGAATCTGATGTGCTAGATCAACGAAACTCACGCCTGTTATGAGTGTGGAAAGTCTGAGAACTATCAAGAGTGAGTGTCTCCAGTAGTGAAGTCCAAAACGTGTGGATAAAAGATCTGACACTCTTGCTGAATGCCACGACTGAGAACAAGATGAAGTTTGATAAAACACTTCCGAAATAGTCAGAATCAACAACAACAAACAAAATCAGAGGCAAAACACTGGCATGGGGGGGAATACACTGCTGATGGTGATAATAAACCTATGGGGGATCTAAAACCCCTAGTGCTCAAAGTGCATATTTCACCATGACGGTCCGTGTGCTCCAAAGTGCTATAATTGCATTCAAATATGGTCACATCGCCCGTGACTTGTAGGGTACGGGAAATGCCAATGCTGTTAACAACCAAAGGGTAACTGGTTTTGAAAAAACCCCATAAAGTCAGACAGATTATTTGCTATGATGTGGGAACAAGGGCACTACAGAGGGATTGCCAGAGCGAAAGAAACCAAAGTCATAAATAAAACCAAATTGAAGGTACTAGAGACATGGAGTGGTGATACCTTATGAGGAGGAGATACCGTTCAAGGCCCCTAAACAACATTAAGATGGGATCGAAGCTTAAAAGAGATAAGTTGGGCTCGCCTTGCCTTGCTATACCTAAGTTGGACTATCTTAAACTTTATTTCCTTAGGAGTTCTCGTTGTATTTCCCTTAAATTTCAGTTGTACGAATGATTTCAAATTTTATATTATGAGGATTTTATTATGAGAATTTCGTCAATATTAACTTAGGTTCCTTATTTACTCTTACAAACTACTCTCACGAATATCATGAAATTATAACGCTATTTTGACGAAAATGAGCAATGCATCGTTAGTCCTCAATTATACATGGCCTGATCAACTATGTATAATTCAGGAAGGTACCATGCCGTGCTGAGAGTAGTCACTCTAAAAACCTCTTGTTAAGGAAACAATTTTCTACTTATATCATGTTTTGTGTGCGTATTCATAGAACGCGTTTACTTTTGGAAATCGAATTAGTAACCATATCAACTAAGCAGACCTTCACTCCGTCTTACTATAAAGTTGGCATCATCTTATACCAAATCCTAAGCCGAGAAGCCAAGACACATTACTAGTCGCCCTATGACAATTTCGCTATCGAATTTGCTCGCCATTAGAGAATTTACTAAATCACCCATTCAACATAAACTTAATGC
This sequence comes from Tanacetum coccineum, assembly GCA_026074375.1. Lineage (NCBI taxonomy): Eukaryota > Viridiplantae > Streptophyta > Magnoliopsida > Asterales > Asteraceae > Tanacetum > Tanacetum coccineum. The sequence continues at coordinate 14,719 of BQNB010120170.1, forward strand.
CTGTAGAACTTGGTAGTTTCGATGCTATAATCGGTATGGATTGGTTGGCGAAGTACCAAGCGGTCATTGTGTGTGCCGAGAAGATTGTTCGCATCCCCTGGGGAAATGAAACCTTAATCATACACGGTGATGGAAGTAACCAGGGAAATGTGACACGATTAAACATCATTTCGTGCACTAAAACGCAGAAGTACATGCAAAAAGGATTTCCTATCTTTTTGGCACATGTCACTGCAAAGGAGGTTGAAGACAAGTCGGAGAAGAAGCAACTTGAGGACGTGCCAATAGTTCGAGACTTTCCTGAAGTATTTCCTGAGGACTTGCCGGGTCTTCCTCCGACTCGACAAGTGGAGTTTCAAATTGATTTGGTACCTGGTGCTGCACCTGTAGCACGGGCACCTTATCGATTGGCGCCTTCCGAAATGAAAGAGTTATCGGAGCAACTGAAAGAGCTGTCCGACAAAGGCTTTATAAGACCCAGTTCCTCACCCTGGGGAGCTTCGGTCTTGTTTGTCAAGAAGAAGGATGGATCATTCCGGATGTGCATTGACTATCGGGAAATAAACAAACGGACGGTGAAAAACCGTTATCCACTTCCCAGAATTGATGATTTATTTGATCAGCTTCAAGGGTCGAGTGTCTACTCGAAGATCGACCTAAGGTCAGGTTATCACCAACTGAGGGTTCGAGAAGAAGACATTCTGAAGACTGCCTTCAGAACTCGTTACGGCCATTATGAATTTCAAGTTATGCCGTTTGGTTTGACAAACGCACCTGCCGTATTCATGGACCTTAGGAATCGGTGTGCAAACCATATATGGATAAATTTGTGATTGTCTTTATTGACGATATTCTGATATATTCGAAGAACAAGCAAGAACACGAAGAGCACCTTAAGCTAATCTTAGAGTTGCTTAAGAAAGAGGAGTTGTATGCCAAATTTTCCAAGTGTGAATTTTGGATTCCCAAAGTATAGTTCCTCGGTCACGTGATTGATAGTGAAGGCATTCATGTGGATCCAGCCAAGATCAAATCTATTAAAGATTGGACATCTCCTAAGTCACCAACGGAGATTCATTAATTTTTGGGTCTTGCTGGGTATTATCGAAGATTCATTAAAGGGTTTTCAAAGATCGCCAAACCAATGAATACGCTTACTCAAAAGAAGGTCAAGTTTGTTTGGGGTGATAAACAAGAAGCAGCTTTTCAACTATTGAAGCAGAAATTATGCAGTGCACCAATCCTTGCCTTACCTGAGGGAAGCGAAGATTTCATCGCATACTGCGACGCTTCAAAAAAGGGTTTAGGCGCTGTGTTGATGCAAAGAGAAAAAGGTGATTTCTTATGCATCACGCCTGTTGAAAATTCATGAGAAGAACTATACAACTCATGATTTGGAACTTGGAGCAGTAGTGTTCGCTCTTAAGATTTGGAGGCACTATCTGTACGGAACCAAGTGTATAGTGTTCACTGATTATAAAAGCTTACAACACATTCTTGATTAGAAGGAACTAAACATGAGACAACGCCGATGGTTAGAGTTGCTTAGTGATTATGATTGCGATATTCGTTATCACCCGGGGAAAGCCAATGTCGTTGCTGATGCTTTGAGCAGGAAAGAACGAGAACCACCGTTAAGAGTTCGAGCCTTAGTCATGACTATTAGTTTGGATCTTCCCAAACAAATCTTGAATGCTTAGACTGAAGCACGGAAACTAGAGAACATCAAGAATGAAGATGTTAGAGGAATGTTGGTTGAAAACGCTAAAAATCCAGAGGCTATTAGGACGGAAATGTTGGAACCCCGTGCGGATGGAACCCTATGCCTCAATGGCAGGAGTTGGTTACCTTGTTATGGTGATTTGTGGACGGTGATCATGCACGAGTCCCACAAATCAAAATACGCTATACATCCGGGTTCTGACAAGATGTACCAAGATATGAAGAAGCTATATTGGCGGCCCAATATGAAAGCCGACATCGCCACCTATGTTAGCAAGTGTTTGACCTGTGCTAAGGTCAAGGCTGAACATCAAAGACCATCAAGATTGTTGGTACAACCCAAGATACCTGAATGGAAGTGGGACAACATCACCATGGATTTTGTTACTAAGCTTCCTAAGTCGTCGCAAGGCTACGACACCATTTGGGTAATTATTGACCGACTCACTAAGTCTGAAATCTTCCCACCGATAAGAGAGACTAATCCTATGGATAAACTTGCAAGAATGTACCTAAAGGAGGTGGTCACGAGGCATGGAATGCTTTAGGTACTAGTCGTGATCCTGATCGTGATCCTAGGTTCGCGTCAAATTTCTGGAGGTCACTTCAGAATGCTTTAGGTACTAGTCTGGATATGAGTACTGCGTACCATCTACAAACAGACGGGCAAAGCGAGAGGACCATTCAAACTCTCAAGGATATGCTGCGTGCTTGTGCGATCGACTTTGAAAAGGGTTGGGTTAACCATTTGCTATTAGTCGAGTTCTCGTATAACAATAGCTATCACGCTAGCATCAAGGCCGCACCATTCGAAGTACTTTATGGTCGGAAGTGTCGTTCACCTGTTTGTTAGACCGAAGTTAGAGAAGCTCAAATCCTCGGTCCAGAACTAATCCAAGAGATGACTGAGAAAATCGTCCAAATCAAGCAAAGGATGCAAGCCGATCATGATCGACAGACGAGTTACGCCAATCTAAAGCATAAACCGATGGAATTCCAAGTCGGGGATAAAGTTATGCTTAAAGTTTTGCCTTGGAAAGGGGTCGTACGTTTTGGCAAATGGGGGAAGTTAAACCCCAGGTATGTTGGACCTTTCAAGGTGTTAGAAAAGGTTAGAGAGGTTGCTTACAAGCTCGAGCTTCCTGAAGAGCTAAGCAAAGTTCATAATACATTCCATGTGTCCAACCTGAAAAAGTATCATGCCGACAAACCATTAGCCGTTCCTTTGGATGGACTTCATCTTGATGACAAGCTTCATTTTGTTGAGGAACCAGTAGAAATAGTAGGCCGTAAAGTTAAACGGTTGAAGCAAAGCCAGATCCCATTAGTCAAGGTTTAATGGAACTCCAAGCGAGGTCCTGAGTTCACGTGGGAACGCGAGGATCAATTCCGAAAGAAATACCCTCATCTATTCGCAAAGACCGCACCGTCGTCAAGTGCCGCGCCTTAAGCCTTGAGGACAAGGCTCATTTAACGGGGGAAGACTATAACACCCTGTGTTTTAGGGTCATTGACGTCGTTAATAAATCCACTAGGTATTTTTAGTATTGTACGCGTAATATGTGCTTAATTACACATATTTTATACCTAATAAAATGAGCCTAAATGACCAAAAACAGACAAAAACTGCCAAATATATGTTTTTTTGCATTTGTATTGTGCAGGAAATGGATATTCAAGAAAAGGACAAAAACAAAGCTAAAAACAGACAAAACCAAGCACGGAATGGAAAGGTGTGAAAAGACGAAGCCAAAAAGTCAACCAAGTCAAAAAGTCAACAGAAAAGTCAAACAGTCAAAGTCAGAGTCAACTCCGAGAAGCTGAATCAGAAAAGAATATAACTTGAAGGACTGAAATTGCCAAATCCCAAAGTTATATTACTAAGGAAAACAAAGACAAAGACTGATTTTGCTATATTTTGAAAATACAACTTTAGGGGGCAAATCTGCCAAACCCCTAAAGTTGTAATGAGAAGGGACTAACTTTGCAAAATAGATATATAGGTTGAGGGGCTAAAACTGCCAACTCCTCAAACCTTAACAAGGACGAATTTTGCAAGAATGAGTTAATGGTTGAGGGACTAATTCTGCCATTTACCCAAATACTTTCCCTTGACCCAGTCAAACCCAACCTGTTACCCTCTCAATCCCCATTCCCGCCATTTTTAAACCCACCATAAGTTACATGCCCATCTCCCACCTTTTACCCTGCAACCCCATCAAAACCCCATGGTTAAACATCCCTCTCCCTCTCCACTATCACCCCAACCCAAGGAAAAATGCCAAGTTGGCAATCCTCACCCTTTTCAAAAGATTTTGATGGCTGAGATTGTTCCAAAAGAAGCACAAGTGAATTTGAAGGCCGAGATTGCTTTTGTTATTCATCTCACACAACTAACACAACCTCTGGAAGCCCTCACAAAGAAAGCACAACACAAAGACCAAGCTTAGGAAGAATTCAACTATAAATAGGACACTTTTGTAAACCTAAAGGGCATCTTAGCTTGTTCTTAGTGTAATTGTAATTTATTTAAGTCAATTTAGCTTATTACTACTTTCTTTTTAGTATTGTACTGTTTTCAAAAGTTCAATGAAAATTTGAGGTAATTAAGTAAATTTCAATCTTTAAATTCTAAGTGTTAAGTTGTTAAAATGTGTTAAAGTGTGTTCAAAAAGCTTTCACTTAAGCTTATTTATAAGCTGTTTTCATTCAGTAAACTAAGAAAGCTAATTAGTTAAGAAAAAAAATCAAAAAAATCCACCAAAAAAAAGTACCACAGCTTATAATTTAGATGATAAGCCAGAAATGGATGGGCTTATGGACACTACCAGCTTATCATTGATAAGCTGGAGCTTGTAGATAAAGCTTTTTAAAGCTTAATTGCCCTTGTTTAGAGCACAGGGCTTTGTAAGTCCTTTTTCTTTCATTTTAAGCCTATTTTTATGCTTCTGCTTAATTATAGCTTATTGGTGCTTATTGCTTATTTGAGTATGCTTATTCATGCTTAATTTTTAGGTATAAGCTTCTGTCTTTGATACCCATAACTTAATTTACCCTTAATCAACCTAAAAAGCCAAATTCAGAAATTAAGGGGGTGTTTGGGACAAGGGTTAAAATGGGTCAAATGGGGTTATGGCATGGGTTGATCAATCAAGTCAGTTTGTAGTACCTTAATTTAGGTCTATCAAGCAGTTTAAATTAGTTTTTATAAGAAAAATCCAAAAAACCAAGTCCATATTAGTGATGCTTTGAATCTGTTGGTATTTAGCTTTTTAGATTAGCTAATTTTTTATTGGTAGTTTAAAATAGCTTTTAGACCTTGTTTGTAAGTCATTTTTAAGTGTTATTATGCATTAGGTAAGTGTAGGCATAATGTGCATTTGTGTTTTGAGTTTTAACCAAAAATTTGTCAAGTTAACTTAATTGTGTAAACTGTCACTTTTTAAGCTCAATTTTAGATAAGCCAAAGGAATTCTCAGGTTCTAATTTTTCTTGCTCAAGCTCATTTTGAGCCACTTTCAGTCTGTTTCAAGTTGCCAATTGGTTTTGAGCTTATTTTGAAGCTTATTTGGTGGCTGCAAAAAGCCTCTTGGCTGTTTTGCACAAATTTCTCCCCTGGTGCAAAACAGCCACTTGGCATCATTTTGTCTTGGCTTATTTAAGCTGGAAAGCTTAAGCTTTCTACATTTTTAGAAAGCCTCTAAGCTCTTTAATAAGCCCCCAAAATCACAAACCTTAAGACACCTTCTAGGTGGCTTATTTTTAAGCCAAAAGTAGGCTTTTGGCTGTTTTTCAAACAGTTTTAAGCTTAAAAGCTCAATTAGCTTATTTGAGCTTGTGACTTATTTCATTTGCTTATTTCTTGTTGCATTAGGTAATTTAAGTTACGTTTTATAGCTTTTTAGGATTTACAGCTTAATTTGAGCTCATTTGAGCTTATTTTCAAATCTGTCAAAAACCACATTTCTCCCCTGGTGCTGAGCTTAGTAATAAGCCAAATTCTGGCTTATTAGGTTCTTTTCAAATATTGATTTTTGTTCTTATTTGCTTATTGGTTATGCTTAAGCATCTGTCATTGCTTATTTTGCCATCTTATTAGATTAATTGGTCTAAAAAATCCAAAAGAAAAGAGTCCCTTTGTGCCCCTTATTTAAGTCATTCTATCTGTCATAGCCATTTTTAGATAGCTTTTTCATAGCTTATTTTTCCTTCAAAATAATTCTAGTTTGCTTTTTCTTATA
>BQNB010120171.1:0-20680 GCA_026074375.1 Tanacetum coccineum
TGGTTGATCCCTCTTAAGGTATTTCACACGCATTTAATATACTCTTATGGGCCTTGTAATAGTCTTCATACTACCTTACTTGTGCTTTGCCTTTACGAAATATTAAATAGACGACGGATTCGTGTAATTCGTTCATAACTTAGGAAATACTTATACATTACATCACAAGTGTGGCAAGGCAACACGATTAGGAGAAACAATCTGATAAGTAATGCATGACTAAGTAAACACATTTAATTATCATAAAGTTATCACTAGTAGATTAGTTTATCAATTAGTTTAGTTAATAATTTATCAAACCAACCTCTTAAACCATAGATTTACCTGCTTTCTATAAAATATAAAAACACAAAAATAATCTTCTCTCAACCCCTAGAATTTTGTTAGACCGTGATCAAGCCTTCCCAACCTATTCCCCTAAAGAATGATAACAACCCCGAGTCTTGCCTATACTACTACTACAATGGTTAGGTACTCTGCCTAGGGAGTTGTAAAACATCTTGTTGAATTCATACGATGACCGCATCAACAGGCGGCCCCCAAAATAATTATAGGACTGCCAGCGGCTACGCCTGAATCTGAGAAAGGTGTGTCTTTCAAAAATCTATTTTGGGTCCTAGACCAAAACACATAATATTAAACAACGTCAAAGTTTCCGTTGCTAGTGATAATGAAGTTAAACAATTTTATAAGCCATTGTCAAAACCCGGAGTTGGATTTCCAAAATCTAATCTTAGATCAAAAACTCCACCACTAGAAGATTCAATAATAATTATCCTCGTCCTAAGACACCGCAACCAAAAAGGAATGTTGGTCGACAAAATCAACCTCGTGGCTTTCCTGTAACTTGGAACAATTTCCAACGTCAAAGTTACATACCATGGGAAATGTGTCTTCCATTTCAGCATCCCAATCAATTGCATTAAATGCAAGGGAGGGTTAGCACTAACAACTTTAGACCCATGAGATATTAGGGACCAAATGATTGAGTTATTGTCTTATATAAATAGATATGCCTTGGAGTCGACTTAGAACCCGATGAATGGATAAAAGATAGCAGATGCTCTAAACATATGACAGGTAACTGAAAGATCTTCTTTAGCTACAAGGCAAACAATAGAGGTAATGTTATTTTTGGTAGCAATCTTCACGGTAACATCATTGGCAAAGGTACGATTTTGAATGATTCTCTCAAAATAGATAATGTAGAACATGTAGATAACTTAAGATTTAACTTGTTAAGTATAGGATAAATATGTGATAATAAGTGTAGAGTAACTTTCTCTGAACATGATAGTGAAATCACTAAGGATGGTAAGGTCATAGGTAGAGGTATTAGGAAGAAAGGCTTATATGTGATGAAATTAGAACATAAGCCCAAAGATCAAATTTATCCAGCAATGATTGATGAAAATTACACATTGTGGCATAAGAGATTAGGTCACATAAATATGCATCTTATTGTTAATGTTAGCATCTCAGCTCCAAACAACCCCCCCCCCCCCAAAAATCAAATTAGTTAAAAACTTACCTAAGCTTAAGTTTGATCAACACTTCTGTGATGCTTGCAAAATTAGAAAGTAAGCTCACGCTAGTCATAAGGCTAAAAATATAGTCTCAACGGCTAGATGATTAGAACTCCTTCATATGGATCTCTTTGGTCTATTCGCCGTACGGAGTTACAGAGGAATAGCTAACCCTTAGCATAGTAGAGGACTACTTTTTTATTTTTTTTTCTTTTTTAGGTATACTTGGACTAGATTCCTTAAGGACAAAACCAAAGCTTTTGATCAATTCAAAATATTTAGTAAGAAAATTCAAAACCAATTAGGATGTACAATAGTGTCAATAAGAACCGACCACGGTAGGGAATTTGATAATGAGGTGCAATTTGGAGAGTTTTGTAATGCCAATGGAATTACACATAACTTCTCAGCTCCACGCACTCCTCAATCAAATGGCGTGGTTGAAAGGAAAAATAAGACACTTCAAGAAATAAGTAGGACTATGTTGAATGAGCAATCGTTGCCACAAAAGTTTTGGTGTAACACAGTAGACACTTTAATATACATTCTCCATCGAATCCTAATAAGAGCTATCTTAGGAAAACACACCTACGAATTCTTGAGAGGTAGGAAACCTACTATTGATTACTTTAGAGTGTTTAGAAGCAAGTGCTTCATTTTAAACACTAAAGACTACCTTACAAAGTTTGACCCAAAGTCATACGAAGGTGTCAATTTAGGTTACTCGCAAAATAGTAAAGCCTACATCATCCTTAATAAACATACTAGGAAAGTCGAAGAATCACTCAACGTGACGTTCGATGAAACTCCTCCGCCCTCTAAGACATCACCCTTGGTGGATGATGACATAGATGAAGAAGAAGCAATTAAGGTTACCGAAAAGAAAAACCTAGAAAATGACATTGAGGATGAAACTTTAGAGATTGACGAAATAGTCAATATTAAGGAATCTAGGAACCATCCATTAGAAAATGTCACAGGAAACCTCAACCAAAGAACCCTTAGATTACAAGCCCAAAACCAAAGTAACTTATTTTGTTTTATATCAACTATAGAACCTAAGAATGTGAATGAAGCCTTAACGGAGAAACGATTAAGCACATATTTAAGATATTTTTGCATGATTATAAGGGTAAAATAACCCCGAAAAAGTGTATAAAATTTCCCCTCATCACCTAAGAACATGAGAATCATAGGAACTAAGTGGGTGTTTAGTAATAAGTTAGACGAGAACGGTGTTGTTTCCCGAAATAAGGCTAGGTTAGTTGCTCAAGGTTATAATCAATAAGAGGGCATCGATTATGATGAAACTTATGCCTCAGTTGCTAGACTTGATTATATAAGAATACTATTAGCTTATGCTTGTGCTTTCGATTTTATGCTATTCCAAATGGATGTATAAAGTGCATTCCTAAACGGTTTTATCAATGAGGAGGTATACGTGGCACAACCTCCAGGATTCATTGATTTCAAAAAATCGGATCATGTTTATAAACTAAAGAAAGCTTTATATGGTCTTAAACAAGCACCCAAAGCTTGGTATGATAGACTAAAAGCTTTTCTTATTAAACATGAGTACAAAATGGGAATGGTAGATAACACACTTTTTACTAAGAAGAAAAATTCAAATCTCATCATCGTTCAAATATATGTCGATTACATTATATTTGGTTCGACTTGTCAAGACATGTGTGATGAATTTGCCAAAATCATGCATGCCGAGTTCAAGATGAGCATGATGGGCGAACTTAACTTCTTCCTTGGATTACAAATAAAACAAATGGATGACGGTATCTTCTTTAAACAATCTAAATATATTAAAGAAATGCTTAAGAAATTTGGCTTAGAAAATTCTAAACCATTGAAAACCCCTATGTCCTCGGATACTAAACTCACGAAAGATGAAGAATGTGATTCGATAGATAGTACAAAGTATCGAGGCATGATATGTATTTTACTCTACCTAACGGCAAGTAGGCTTGATATCATGTTTAGTGTCTGCCTTTGTGCACGCTTCCAAGATGATCCCAAAACCTGTCATCTTGAAGCGGTTAAGCGTATCTTCCGATACATTAAAGGCACTACGCACTTAGGATTATGGTATCCTAAAGGGACCGGCATAGAAACCGTATTATATGCCGACTCTGATCATGCAGGAGATTATGTGGATAAAAAGAGCACTAGCGATATTTGTACATTCGTGGGATGTTATTTGACATCTTGGTTCTCGAAGAAATAAACCGCTCTTGCTATATCCGCTACCGAAGCCGAATACATAAGCGCCGGAAAGGCATGTCAACAAGAATTATGGATGAAACAATCTCTTATCGACTACGACATTTGACTCGACGACGTCCCGATTATGTGCGACAATAAAGGCGTAATTGACCTTAGCAAAAACCTGATGCAACACTCTCGAACTAAACACATCGAAATTTATCACCACTTTCTTCGTGATAATGTCCAGAAAGGACATATCTCTATCGAAAAAGTGTGTAGGAACCCGATTAATGCTTCCACTTCATAACCCGAACCACGAAACCAAGAAAAGAGAAGAGAGAGAGAGACGAAATAGAGAGAGAGTAGAGAGAGAGTTGAGAGAGAAATGAAAAAAAATATTTTGTGAAATTATAAAAACTAGATATTTTCTAATGAAAATTAACTTCTTCTATTCGAAGGTAGTTAGATAATCTTAATTCGTGAAATGCAAATTAATTAGTTACTCTTCTTAGTAAATTCGTGTTAAAATTTAAAAGTCCAAAATTTTTATAATACGGGCGGCCCTTATATCTCAGGCGGCCCCTAATCCTTTTCAGGCGGCCCCCTATCGATATGGGACCGCCACCAGCAGACACTAAAAATCTATACTTAGTCAAAAAATTTCAAAACAAAAAAACAAACACCCTCTTCCTCCTGCTGGTGCGACGAACACGAACCAAAACAACCTAAAACTCAAAATCAACCACCAAAACACTAATTGAAGATCAAATTCTACTAATAATCATCCCTAACATCACAAAGATCATCAATTGTAAGTCATTTAATCTATTTTGTTTAAATTTAAGTCTAGGGTTCATGATGAACACAAAAATTAAAATTTTAAAATTTTCATTTTTCATTCAATTTTATAGAATTAGGACTACTAGGATATAATGTATAACTAATATGCGTCCCTTAAACATAGGATTTACATACACTAGTGAGTTTGTCGAAAAATTGACTTCGAACCAAAACCCCAATTTTATTTTGTTCAATCACTCATGTTAAGACATAATTAAAATTGTTGTTATGCATTGTTAATACAACTTAAAAACGTTTTTAAACACATGCATAATGATCTATGAATAAAGTCGATATACATAAAAACTTATGTATATTCGACATGTTGGATGAGCAAAATCAAATTAAGAAGCGTTTGGGTTAACTCTTAGGATTTTATTTTTAGGTCGAGTTAATCGTTACTCTACATTTGTCACATTTAGGCACACACTAGAAACATTATGAATAAAATGTTACAAGTAAAAGACTATTAAACGTGGCCAATTTTTTTTATTCTAGGTGACAATGCCTCGAATCACCAGATTAGATCACCAAAAGACCCGTAACTACATCCCACTCATATCAAATGAATTCAATCAACCATTAAGAAATACCATTGCAAGCCTTGAAAAATGGTACTTTCACGAGGGTAGGGTTGTGAGTCAAAACTTTGAAAACATGAGTCATATCCATGCTAAGTTTGGATTAATTGGTTTTGATTGTTTGTTGAACATAAACGAACAAATTATTCCTCGTTTTGTTCTCGAGTTTTATAGTCAACTCACGTTTGACTATAACTTCAAGGGTCATTTTGTGGTCAATTTTGTCATACAAAATAAGTCATTCTCTCTCACTCTCGAGGCATTGGGTCAAATCTTAAAAATCCCTTCCAAAGGTTAAGCGTCACATACAGACATGTGGTCACTCAACTACTTGTCAATAAGTGTTCCAAGTAAAAGTCGTTACAAAACCACTCCTTCTCCAAATGTCATCAAGTCTCTTATTCAAGTTCCTCGACAAGGTCAAGTTACTCGTACCAAAAACAAGTAACCTGTTGTCGTAGACAAAAACAAAATTTTAACCCGTGAAATTCAACCTCATATGAAACCATGGATTGATATCATTCGTGAAATTGTCATTTGTTTAGGAGGTCATAGGGATTATGTCTCCGCGTGTCTTTGTCATATGCTTTATTGCATTGAAACCTCCACTCCATACAATCTAGCATTATTCATTCTTAAACGAATGGAAAAGACACGAAACAAACCTAAGGAACTCTTGCCTTATGGAATGCTTTTGACTAGATTGTTCAAACATGTTGTGTCCGTCTTTCTTGAGTTAGCAATTGATCACCACCTCTCACATGATCGAGTCATGCATCCCCTCGCTCCTCATTATAAGCAAAAGATGAGATCGGATCATGGCAAGAAAAGACCTCGTGATTCAAATGCTAGCTCTTCTTCCACCACTCAAAGTCATCCATCCTTATCTTATCCATTGAATGACAGGGTTAAGGTCAATTAGAAAAGCTCTCAAGGACATGATGAGTGGAAAACGAAAGTGAACAAGTTTGCAAAACAATTAGAGATCTTGATTCTTATTTATATTATCTAGTGCATTATGCTTTAACTTTTTAATTCACTCATTAGGACTAAGAATGTTAAAAGACTATTGCATGTGATTTGGATGATCTTTTCAATTTTATCATCCTATCAACTTTCTATGTTAACTAATTCTAGGGGATTATGACATGCATATAATACTACTATTTGCTAAATGATTTGCATCTTAATTTGGGACCCTATATTCTTGCTTAAATTAGTTGATTCTTAAATTTAGAAGATGTTAAAATCACTAGACACAAGAAAAAAAGAAAGACTGGAAAATCTCGTTCTCTCTAGAAAACAGCCCCCATAAAAAGCCGGCGGCCCCCTAATATATATGGGACCGCCCAACTATATAGGACCGCCAACAGGAGGGAACGAAAATTTTAAGTTTATCTCTTTTTCTGTATCTCTGATCCTGCTATACATAGCCTCTTGCTGGAATTTCCCTGTTTAGCCAAACTACCTCTTGAACATTTTATCACTCAAATCATGCTTTTTCACTTTCTAACATTACTTATAATATTTAACTCATCCATTCTTCTTCATTCACCATCACCAACTCCTTCTCCTTATCATCTTCACTCTCACCACCAATGTCTTGCTCAAACCACCATTCAAACTTCTCTAGAAAACCAAGAATGTCAATAAGACATGTATGGAAGCGCAAGACATCCACTCCAAAAGCATCACCTCCTTCCGAAAAAGAATCACCTCCATTTCCTCCAAGAGTCCATCTTTAATATCCTTCACCACCATTATACAATCCACTAAAAGATCAAATGATCAACCAAATTCACAACATCTCCACCATCCTTGATTCACATACTAACCCATCCAATGCCTACATTCATGTACCACCTTCACCACCACCATAACCAATTCATCCTCCTTCTCATGCTTAAGTTCAATTTCACTCAAGTTTTTGTCATTGTTGCAAATATTCTAGACACCAATTCCACTCCTTGAGAAATGAAATCAACTTCATTCAATTTCTTATCACCCGTCTCATACCTCAAACTCGCACCCCTCCAAACCATGTGTAACCAACCTCATCTTTTTCCCTCTTTAATTAATCATTCTCATATTATTAATCTAACTAAATAATCGACCGTCTATATTTTGATTATGGCATATTCTACATTTCAAGAATCCACTAGTGTAGCTCTATGCCTTAATATGTCTTTACTTTATGCTTATCTACTTTATCTTGTAATGATTCATACCATTATAGTATGAATTTATCTTATCTCTTATTTAGTTTTAATTGTAATCAATGCTTCTTTTATGAGTTTTAATTGTTATATTGCTACTAGTTGGGAATATATTGTATTGCACTTGTACCTCTAACTTTGTTTTGTAGCAAACAATTTTCGTGAGATCGATCCCTTGGTGCCCCAAACGAGGGTGGGCATACATCAAGAGGGAGTCTTGATATCGTCGACTTCTTTCTTTCTCCAACAATTCGACGATCATCCTTTTTGAATTCGACAAAAAGGGGAAGAAATATAATAAAACTCATTAATAATTTGAAACCTTAAATTATATACAAAATGAGTTTATATTTTGTCATCATAAAAAAGGGGGAGATTGTTAATACAAATAATGTCTAAAAACATTATTTATATTTTTCAACCTCTCAACATTTTGATAATAACAAAATCTAAAAACGTTTACGAAAAAAAACGTTTACAAATTATTAATCGTAAAATTCCATTTCTAAGATTAGTGATCAATTAAGGTATGAACAAACAAATCATTAAGCATGATTAGTGATCAAGAAAATATTTTTTCTTAACCATTACGTTTTCACAAAAGTATTTTTACAAAATAAAAATACATAAATATTTTTTTAATAAAAGAAAATAATTTATTTAAATAATAAAATTTGAATCTGGTTTTCCCCCCAAAATGGAAGTTTCCATACCAGATACAACCTTTCTCACAAAAAGACAAAAACAGGAGCGTAGTCTATTAGGCGGCCCCCTTATAGGCCTTGCGGCCCCCAGATATATCTGGGATCGCCGAGACCGCCCTCAGTGACCTTTAGGTTTTTCTGCTTATAAATACTGCTCCATTCCCAGTAGAAAAACACACCTCCTAACATAAAATTTTCAGATAACTTTCTCTCTCTAAAAATATTATTTCTCTCTCTAAATCTCTTGATCACTAACATTCTTAGATCTTGTTTCAAGTGATCTAATCTCTTCTTCTCATCTCTCCTTTCTCATTCAAGTGCAAGAGAAGAACATTTGTATTCACCAAGAAACGAATTGTTATTTAGTGATCTCTCCTTTTTTCTTCAAAGTATCAAATCTTTATTGTAAATATTTTGTAATTGTGTGATTCGGATTGCATGTATATCTGATAGTATAGATCTTGTGAGTGTATAGTGATTGTGAAGTGGTAGATTGGTTCTAGCTAAGATTAGGACTCGACATTTAGCTTAGTGTTGGAAAATAACGTAAGCGACGTGCAAACGGTTTTCTCTGCCTGAAGGGAGCTTGTTGACATAGTGAAATCTCAATTAGGATACTTGGGGAGTGGAGTAGGGAGAAGAAGAGCTTCGTATCAGAACCACTATAAATCTTGGTATCTTGGTTTGATTGTTCCTTCTCTCATCTCTTTATATTGTTGTGATTGTTATTTAGTATTAGTTTAGATATTTACATTGTTGATTCATATTGTTGATTGGTTGAACATACAACTCGATCTAAGTATTTTGAAAGCAAACTTTTAAAACGTAAAACGAACCTGTAAACTATTCAACCCCCCTTTCTAGTTTCCATAGTATTAATTTATTTTTGTAAATAAAAATTGACTGAAGTATAAAGAGGATGACTAAAGTATAATGATATTTTTGCTTATTGTTTGTGTTAGATGAACATGAAATTTGGGTTTTTTTTATTGGTTCGTTTGGAATTGATTTTTGGTTTAAGCTAAGTTTTGTTTGTTGTTGTTGTTGTTGATATTTTTATGCAGGAGGAGGAATAGGGATTTGAGTTACTATAAAACATGTCTTTCTCATTAAACCATCGGTAAGATTTCGATTTTAGGGGTTTTTCTTTGTAAGATTTTGTTTTTTGATTTTAAGTATGTGTTTGTTGTGGCTATGCAGAAAGAATGTTGTGGCTATGCAAAAAGAAGGCTGTGCCGGTTTAAAATAGAGATAAAAGGTATTACAACTTTTAGCTCTAATTTGGTTTTGAGAGTTTGGATTTGTGTACTTTGTAAGAGAAGCTAAATTAGTTTTGTTGCATATATTTGTTAACTAATGACAGATTGGTGGTCTTACGTCTAAGACAACACTTGAGCCGATGTCTACGAAGCATTTAGTTTCTCATTTGGCAACATTTGAAACCTGTTATATCTTGCTAACTCAAAAGATTATGTTTTCCGATTGCTAAGTTGGTGCATTCTCATATTCTCAGTTTAATTAAGTCTAAAGTGAATGACACTCGGATTGACATGGCAATTTATACTTCAGGTGTAAGTGTAGAAATGATTTGATCTTTTTTTGTAAACTATCGTTTTTTGCATCAGATTTTGGTTTTTTTATCACAAAAGAGTATGCTTATGCAAGGTCTTTGTGCAGATTGGTTGGATTATAGTTGCACGCAGTGCTGATTGGAAGCTTGTGCATCTTCTTTCATTTGCGTTCGTATATAGAATCTTTGAGAAGCTAAAAGTATTTGAACTACGTGTGTCTGCAATATTTATAGTAAGCAATTTCATTACAAGATTATCGCTTTAGTTTATGTCCTCAATATGTTCCACATATTATATGCTTTTGTTATGGTTTAATTTTGCTCAACATACCACATTTATAAGGATATATGTTTTGTTTAAAGGGGCCCAGAAGAGAAGCATCATCTTCTCCAGCTCATTCTAATAAGAGACCTTGGAAGCTAAAGGCTACAAATAGTTAATATGGCAGGTAAAAATACAATGCGCACTTAGATAAGTAGCTGTATTTTTTGTATTGCCTTTTGACACAAGTTTTAAGACTCTTGATTGAGCCTTATATAAAAAAGACTTTTACTCTGCTCAATCAAAGTATTTTATATATATCATGCTTATTAGATTCTTTTGTCGCCAGTGTTTGGATCAGCTTATTTTCAGGCCTTATGGACCTATTTGAATTTTAAAAAGCTCATAGGCACATTTTTTCTGGCTTATGAGCTTATGGCTTATTTAAGTCCATAAGCTCAGCGCGTCGGCCTAAAAATTCATAGGCCGAAAAAGGGCCTATGTGGTTTTTGAATTTCAAATAAGCCCGCCAACCTACAAAATAAGCTAATCCAAATGCCCACTTAGTTCCTTATTTAAATGCATGGTTCGTATTACTGTTTTGTGATGCGTGCTTGCATCTAATGTGTAATAAAATCACCCAAAAAGCACTTTTAATTATTATTTTTCTTCACTAATTAATGCTTATTTCCGTTTTTAACCGAGACACAATTCGAACGAGAATAGCTCAGCGACAAGGATCCAAATCACACAGGATGTGGAGGCTGATCGCCATTCAGATCAACTATAGATACCGTTGTGCAGACATCTAGGAATCCAAGTACAGCTGGTATCTTGTTCTCAGTCGATCCTTTTATTATTGGCCTTCAGCTCAATCATGTTCCTATGAGTTTGCCTGGTATAATTATTCCGTCTGCTAATGATCTCAAGGATAGTAACATTCTTTGGGAATGTTTCAACTTTTTATAGCTACTTTTTTAAATACATAACATCTTATAGTGAAAATTTAGTTTAAGAAATGTTCCATGCTTCCTTAGAAGGGCTTTCTAAAGATGACATTGGGCCATGGAATGAGCTATGTGGAGAAAGAATAAAGGATTAGCACCAAAAAGGTATTGTTATCTTCATACAAACAGAATTACATAAATTACTTTTATAATTACTTATAGGCAAAATGTTCTTGATGTCATGCAAATTAGTACGTGAATACCAAAATTTACCCGTTCTAGCATCGCTAGCAGAAGCCATTATTCCATCTTGCTTAGAAAATTGATTTAGATATATGTTGGCAGACGGGTCAAATACCCACCTTAACAGATTGGCAGTAGTAGGAAGTCCACAAGAGAGTAATAAATTGCTTGTTAGAACAACTACTTAAAGGGCTGCTTTTGAGTGCTTATAGTAACTACGCATATATTAAGCTGATGCAAACACCCCCTTTGTAGTTTTACGGTACACAAATATGGTGATTTTGGTGAATTAAGTATGGGTCAAAACAAGTTCTAACCGAAACAAGTCATGTATATATATATATATATATATATATATATATATTAAATTTATATTTTGCCGACTTTACCTAAAACAACACATTAACGGGCAGTGTACCCGTTCAGATGGAGTTTCGTGGTAAGTAGGGTGTCGATCACTAAGAGCGAGAACTATTTATCAATATTTTGGTTAACTAAACTATGTTAACTCTATTCTATGTAAACCTATGCTAAACCTATGTTAATCCTAAATCTAATGGATAAGCCTAAGAGACTGGGATAGGTTTGTGGTGACTTAGATTAACTTAAGACACAATAACACACGCAAGCAAACAGACAAAAGATAGAAGAGCGGTCTATCCAAATATAAGAAAACTATATTAACCATGATTAATCTAATTAGAACGTTGGTTTGTTTATTTAGTGCAATAAATACTTATCTCGAGGCGGCATATCATTCTTAGACTTAGGCGTTACTTCTTCCTAAGACCTAGATACGTAGAATTCTGTCACAATTAAACGCATCTGCATGAAGCATCTTATTTGCTAATTATAATCTATCTTAGGGATTAAAGCAATGGTGATCTTGTTAAACCCTAGCTCATACAGACTTTACCCGCTTACTACTTAATAGAAATTTATATACTAGTAGTCCACTGGCCAAGTCTTTATCAATTGATTAAGAACGTACTCGTTGATCCCTAGGGTCACCTGCCGGTCCAACTAAACTCATTAATCTAAAGGAAAAGATAGATCATTATTTATGATCCTATTGGTCTAGATATATAAATCACTATATGGAGAGCCATCTTGGCATCTAGCTAACGTGGTCGGTATTACTAGATCCAGTTGAATAATAGGTCACATAAAAAAGCATGTAAACAAGTATAAATTGGTAAACATAAAAAAGCAATTAACGATAAATTAAGCATTCGAGGTAAACAAATCAAACATTCAAATCTTCATAATAATGGCTAATACCCAAGGGTATTAGCCCTCAAACATCATAATCAATACAAGAGTAATAATTCAACCAAGGTAAACTAACCGAGTTAAACAATTCATGCCAAAAATTGAATGATTACTAGAGTATAGGAGATTAAAAAGTGTTTCCTATGGAATTAGTAGCTTTGCTTGACCTCTTCTGCTCTTCTTGTCTTCTAAAACTTGACTTTTGTGGTTAAGGTATCGAAAATATGATCAACCACACTAAAAATCCATTTTTAGGTTTTCTATTTATAGGGTCTGGAATTTGGTCAGTACGGCGTATCGAGATACATGGATACGGTGTATCATGGGTTTCTTGGAGTAGGGACCATGTTCGATATCTTCCAGAGTACTTAATTACTTTATATTGAATACAGTGTATGGAGTTCCTCTGGATATGGCGAATTGAACTTTATTCCTTCGTGGTCTTTTGTGAAGTGCAGGCACAGATACGCCTCGTCTTCCTTGATAGATACGGCGTATAGGATGTCAGAACAATAATCTTCAAAATGTCTTCGTTTAAGCTCCAGAATGCGTGCCTTTTTGCTAATCTTCACCAAGTACTCCATAATTACTGCAATTCTCAAATACAAACGATTAAGTAACAATTCTTGCAATAATCTTACAAAATGGGTTATTTACATGGGATAAATGATGCTATAAAAGTGACGTTATTTGATGTCATCAAATATCCCCCCACTTGAATCCTACTTGTCCTCAAGTAGCCTTTAGAAGTTTATGAAAATGTATCCCTAAGAATTTTTTCTGTTAAGCATTTATTTGTTCAATTACAAGTACACAACTAAACACCTCACGAAATAGGAAGATGAAAACACTTAAATCACTCAACTAATCTATGTGGTAACATGTAACTAATTCACTCAATCGCTCGGTCGTGATGAGTATTCTATCATAGGCTTGGCAAGGATTCACATCTCCACCACTAGAGCTAAGGAGTAACAAGTTTATAAAGGCAAATCGGGTTTTTTATGATAAGGCTTAGGGTTTATCATTCTAACAATCTTTTACCAAAAGTCACACCAACAAGGCAGCTAAATCACACATACATGGCTGTAACAACAGAATAGACATGTGTGTTCGATCACCTCCTCATTCGAGTTTAACCAATGGTTAGGATGAAGAATGATATAGGATGGATCTTCTAACTTTCACCAAAATTAATAAACCAACAAGGTATCTTAATCACACATACATGACCATAACGATGGAATAGACATGCATGACTCAATCACATCCTCATTCGAGTAAAATCTAAGGAAAGGAAAATAAATTATTGTTAAATAAAATTCACGAAGCAAATAGATTAAGTCCAAACAGATAAGGTACAAGTTGCTAGACACTTTTTCTCGACCATTACCATGATAAAGACAAACTATATACACAAACGTCTTGATCATAAATCAAAAACAACAACCTAAGTTGGCGTTCCCGTAATGCTTTACAAAAAAAACTAGATATCCTTGCCAAGTGGTGGAGTAACAAACGTCTTTGCTCATCTTTTTTGTTGGCGTTCCCGTAAATAAAAACTAGATATCTACTACTTTATATAAAACTTTACATCGTTGATTTATAACCATGCATCAATGGATAATCGATCCTTTAAATAATTCCATCGGTTTACGCTTTAACGAATCGACTATCTTCAAACTTTGCTCCTCTTTTTTGTTGCAATTTTCTAATTTTTTTGATTTTTTAACAACACTATACTATGAATATCGGTGTAATTTCACCATCTTCATGATCATAATAACTCCAGATTATTTCTTTCATGATTCTTCATTCTTCGGACGTACCAATAATTGTGATGGTAGTAAAAATACATGAGTTTTGACTACTTTTTACATTCCTATTGCAATGTGCAAATTTCACAACCATGCCAGAGATAGAAAATGACACAAGACATAGAAAATACATACTTTACTCTTTAAGCAACTAGCAACTGATAAATGGACTTAATCTAACAGGGTATGCTAAGATGTAAAGGTATAACGAAACAAATAGTTGGTGTTATCCTAAAGGATTGGCTCTACAGGTTTTTCTAGGGGTATCTTACTCTAAAAATGAGAGTAAACAAAGGGTTTATACGGGGGTTAACTAACCAGTGTAGTTAGTTAATAAAACAACATATAAAGGCTTTTTGGGTGTAATCCTAGAAATTTATCAATTTAAACAAGTTACTCCATCTAAATTCATAGTACTCATTATTGTGGTCTCGAATAGATATACCAAGCCAAGTTCTAAAGTCTACAACATCATCGACATACTCATATTTTTGTGGGATTTGGGTAAACATTTGGAAATGGATAAGGCTGAATCCTCACAATATCTAATAAGGGTTATGTGTGCAGGTTATGTAACTAGTAATTTCACAAAAGTATGCTTGAATTTTTTTTAAATTTGAACATAATTTAAGCATTTTAATGTGAAAAATAAGATAAGTAGCGCTCTAATTCCCATCCCCCCACTTAAATTATACAACGTCCTCGTTGTATAGATAAAACATTAAAAACGAGAAATTAAAAGAATTACAACAAGAAACTCCCCTGATATTTTGCTCGGTAGATTCTCCAAGTTGAGTTTATGAGCAAGAATGTGTGTTGTAAATGCGTCTGGATACCAGCATGACTATAACACACACATAGGATTCTAGATGATTGATACTTCACCAACTTTGTCGATTTCTTTTCCAGCAAGGTCCTGTGCAAAATATAGGAAAAACATGCAAAATCCTATCTCGAGTGTCCTATGGTTAATAAATAATAAAAACAGTAAACTGTATAGGCAATCAATATGCCGTATCCAAAAACTAGGATACGCCATATAGAGAGTCCTATAAAAAAGTATCAATATGAGTCAGTCTGCCAAATATGCCGTATCATGTGCGTGAATAATCCGTATAGACAGATCTAATGATAAAGTTATTAAATGCAGAAAAATAAAGGACTGATAACGTCTAGACATTCAATACGCCGTATGGTATAGAGCGGATACACCGTATTGATGTCTTGGAAGACTGGCTCGATAAAAATAAATAAAAACAATTCGGGTTGTTTCCCAGGAAGCACTTTTCTTTCATCTAGTATTTAAGTTAGACTTTTTCTTTTTCAGCTTCCTTCTACTTCATCTCATGCACGCTTATGTGCCTGCGTGTGAGCCATTCTTCCATTTTCGCATCTCGGATTTATTCGGGTCCTAAGTTCAAGACCCCCTTGTAGAAAATTTTGAGCTTCTGCTATGGATGTGAGATTCCATTCAGCTTATCATGCACACTCACCTTTAGTAATGGCTTGATCTTGTTGCAGTGGGCATTGGATAGATGTTTAAACCTTGGATGTGATCGCGTCATTTGGTACGTCACGTTATCATTACCATTATGGATAGTGATTAACCCATCAAATCTTCTTGCTTCCACACATGAAGCTTTTCATATTGGTTCTCTAACAATGACATTTCCCATGTCTTGATCTCGGTAGCCATCCATATTTTCCACTACTACAAAATGAGTTATAACAGAAAAATTTCCGACAAATATAGGTACATTCATAAAAGCTCCAACTACATTCTTTCCTTTGTATTCAACTTTGTCCTTCATTATATAATTGTAGAACTCTCTAGACATCACATTAACAAACAAAAATGGGAAAAAAAATAGCATTTACATGTTCAAAACCTATCATGCATGAAAATCTCAAGTTGTAGGCACAATCAATATGGATCTTCCGGTCAAAGTCACAAAAATTAGGGTACTCGTCAAAACTTTCATTATTCCTAATCTTGATTATGTCAATCATAGGCTCATCAATTACCTTACCTTCCTCAATAGTTCTCATTAAATCATCAACTTGATCTCTCCTAAGTTCTAATGGTACATTGATCATTTAATTCGATGTAATCTCCATATAAAGGGTCTAATGATCTATTTAACACCAAAGTCTCTCCCATTAGCCTAGCTTCTAAATCAAGTTTCATACGTTCTCTTAAACTTAACATGTAAACCCTCTTAATCATACTACTACCAGGTTTCATACTTTTAAAAATAATTTTCTCACCCTACCCTCAAAGTAATCTTTCTTTTGAACACATCAATCTTAGCGTGGGCGGTAGACAAAAATGGTCTTCCGAGGATCAAGGGCACTTTGACATCCTTGGGCATATATAGTATTATGAAGTCTACGGTGAAAACAAACTTACCAATACCTACTGGTACAATTTTAGCTATTCCCTTTGGATATTTTACTGTCCTATCTGCTAATTCAACTGTTAACTTAGTGTGAGCTAATTCGCTAAACCTAAGTTAAGTTAGGTCGAGAGAGGCATGACACTTATGCTAGCTCCTAAGTCAGTAAGGGCATAATCAAAGCAAACATTACTTCTTGGGTCTTTCTCCTTGTTAGGATTTCAGTTTATGTGACGACATTACAGAATTATCATAGTTTAATATAGTTCCATACGCAAGGACTAGAATAGGCATTATTGTATAGTTGTGAGGCATATGGGCTATATATACCCCTCCAAGGCTTTAATGGAGGGGTTGAGACTCTTGTAACATTTTCCATTTTCCATTCTATTATACACACATTTGTTTCTCTCTCTACTCTCTCTCTCTCTCTCTAAACATGGCCATCTTGTGGTTTGAGTCTCCCTGACCACAGGATCTATGATTCTTTAAAACTGTCAATTGGTATCAAGAGCCTTGGTTTCATTCTTGGGTCGGATTACATTTTTTGTTTCGGTTGGTATCTCAAATATGTCACAGTTTGTTGTTTCGGGTTTACAACCTTTTATTTCAGCTTATTTTTGCTTATTTCTGTGTGCTTATATCTTGGAAAAAGCCACGTAATTGGTTTTATGATGTTGTTATATGAATCTGTTTTATTACAGCTTAGTCTTTCTTTTGATAAGTTTTTTTGGGGTCATGTTACTGTTCAAAACTTATTAAATAAGCAGATCTGGGTAACTTTATTTCAAATCTGGTCTACTCCTTTTCACAGCTTATTTTGAGCCTTTTTATTGGCTTATTTGGTTGGTTTTTGGCTTTAAACTAGTCAAAGTTCTTGGCAGCGGTTTGGAGATGATAGTTCACATTGTTTTGTGTCCTAGTTAAAAACAAGCAAAAGAATAAAAAGTTGTACTAGCATTGGTTTGGCAGTGGTCCCCAATATTCTGGCAGCGGTTTGGTTTAAACCAAGGCAGTGGTTTGGTTAAAACTCTGCCACAGCGGTTTGGCGTACAGGTGTTTATACTTTTTCATGGTTTGCCTAAACGTTATGCTGCCCGTTTGAAAAGTCAATGGCGGTTTGTTTAATTTTTTTCTAGCGGTTTGCTAAATCTTTTGCCAGCTGTTTACTTAAGATACTTGGTAGCGGTTTGGTACTTAAACATTCTGGTTAACCGGGTCAACTCAACCGAGTCGTTGACCGAGTCAAACCAGACAAAGAAAAGAATAAGAAAAGAACATACAAACTCAAAACCATAACCAACTACAACTCACAACAACGTCAACAGCCTACTACAATCAAATACAACAACACAATTACAAATTCAACTCCAACAAATCCCTACCTAAACCCATCGTCACATCAATCTCACACCATCCTCTTACATCTTTATGACTCGAACAATAAAGAAATCAAGATCTCAGATCATATGTTTTGTGTTTATCATTTAATTTCTTGACCTTTAAAGATCATTAATACGAAACAATACTCCTAATTGAATTGTGAAGGTATAACCCTCATTCATTGTATGAAAACAAGGTTTTTAGCCCGCGCTTCGCCGCGGAGCGCGGGGCTAAACGTCGTTGAGTCAAGAGGAATCTCGCTTGTGTTTTGCTTGATAGAAGTAGAATGAATATGGACGTTGTGAGACAGCTGTTATTATCTATTGCTGAAGTGCCTATGCGTGACCTCGGATTCCACAATAGCAGTAATAATATGTATCGAGTAGCTACAACATACTTTTTATGATACCTCAATTATTTTACATATAAATTCTTAGAAATAAAAATTTGATAAAACACTCAGACGGCTCATTATCTTATTTTTGAAAGTTTGCAACTTTAAAACAGACTAAGCACATCTGATACTAAGATTTTGATTATGTTCCAGATGATCGATACGCCATATCCAATGGAAGTGGATACACCGTATTAATCATTTGAATGAATACACTATATTAGAGAGAAAGTTGGATATGCCGTATCCGATGGAAGTGGATACGCCGTATCGAGTTATTGACTAGAACAGTGTATTTAGCAAAATAATTAAATACGCAAACAATTAAACACACATATAAACAATTAAACTAACAAATATACAAAATATACATAATATACAAGAATATACACTAATCTAATTAACACTACTCCTAAGGGTTAGATCTAATCTAATGTTAAAAACCAAAACATAAAATAAAAATCAAGATTAATTTTCACTCCCCGGCAACGGCGCCAGAAGCTTAATGTGTCATTGTGTGTGTTTATTTAAGATAGAATTTTCATGTTTTAAATGTCAAATTTTTCCGACTTAAACCAAAAACAACACTTTAAACGGCAGTGTAACCCGTCGTTGGTAATTCCCAAATGGTAAGAAGGTGTGTTCGAACACATGAAGCGAGGTATACATCTATCAATTTATTTATATTTTGGTTTATCTAAACTAAGTTAATCTAAATCTAAGACAAACCTATGTTAAACCTATGTTAAACCTATGTTAGTTCTAATCCCAATTCTAACAAGTAAAAGGGGGGTTTTCAGTCTGAGAGACTGACACGAGTTTGGTCGGTGACTACAATGAATTCAAGACACTTTAACCCACGCAAGCTAATTAACAGAAGATAAAAGAGCGGTCAAGCCTTATGATAGAAAACGGTATTAACCATTATTAAATTCCGATATAATTTTGCTGTTATTAAGTGCAGATGATTATCTTCTCTCGAGGTGGCATATCATTCTTAAGACTTAGGCGGGAACTTCATCCAATAAGACCAATATACATTAATGTCTGTTCACAATTAAAACATCCCGCATAAAGCTACTTATTTTTCTGATTATAATCAAGCATAGGATTAAAGCAATGGTGATCTTGTTAAACCCTAGCTCATAGAGACTTTACCCACTTACTGCTTAATGACAATTTATACACTAGTAGTCCACTAACTAAATCTTTACCAATTAATTAAGAATGTACTCGTTGATCCTAAGGGTCACCTACCGGTCAAACTAAGCTCACTAATCTAAAGGAAATGGTAGGTCGTTAATTGTGATCCTATTGGTTTAGATGTATAAATCACTATATGGAGAGCTATCCCGGACTCTAGATTACTTGGTCCGTATCACTAAATCCAGTTGAATGATAGGTCACATACAAAAGCACGTAAACAAGTATATTGATAAACATAAACAAGCATTTAACAATAAATCAAGAAATCGAGATAAACAATACCAAACATTTAGATCTTCATAATAATGGCTAATACCCGAAGGTATTAGCCTTCAAACGTCATAATAAATACAAAAGCAATTATTTAGCCAAGGTTAACTAACCGAGTTAACGAATGATACCAAAAACTGAACGATTACTAAAGTATATGGAATTGCACGATGTCTTCTATGGAATTGATAGCGTTGCTCGACCTCTTCTGCTCTTTTTCTCCTCTGAAAATCGACTTTTATGGTCTAGGTATCGAGAATATGATGTAGCACACTTAAAACTCGTTTTTGAGCCTTCTATTTATAAGGTCTGGAAGTCGGTTCGATACGGCGTATCCAAGTATTCGATACGGCGTATTGGGGATTTGTTGGAGTAGCGACCACGCTTGATATCTTCCAGTATATTATATTCATTCCATATTTCCAATACGGCGTATTGGTCTTCTGGATACGGCATATTGAGCTTTATTCCTCTGTGGTCTTTGGTGAGTGCAGGCACGGATACGCCGTATCTTCCTTGATGGATACGGCGTATTAGTCTTCAGAATAGTAATCTTCAAAAAATCTTTATTTAAGCTCCAGAATGCGCGCCTTTTGCTATCTTTCACCAATTACTTCATAATTATTGCAATTCTCAAATATAAACGATTAAGTAACAATTCTTTGTAATAACCAATGTTGCAAAAATCGCGAGTCGCTAGCCGGCCGGTCGACCACCCTGTAGCCTATAATCGGTCTAGGCGTGATTAATCGGTTTTGCAAATTTTATATATAAATTTCAAACTTAGGCCGATTTGACCGATTTTTGACCGACTTGACCGATTTTTGACCGAT
>BQNB010120172.1:0-20680 GCA_026074375.1 Tanacetum coccineum
TAGCCCAAGTAATGAAAAAAAGCCAAACGAGATACGACTGGAAGATATCCCAGTAGTCAAAGAATTCCCAAAAGTTTTTCCTAAAGATCTACCTGGCCTCCCTCCCGTTCACCAAGTAGAATTCCCAATTGATCTAATTCCCGGAGCAGCACCTGTAGCCCGCGCACCTTATAGATTAGCTCCTTCAGAAATGCAGGAACTATCTAACCAACTTTAAGAGTTAGCAGACCGAGGTTTTATACGACCAATTACTTCACCCTAGGGAGCTCCTGTCTTATTTGTTAAAAAGAAAGACGGATCTTTCAGAAGTGTATCACCGGGAGTTGAATAAACTTACTGTAAAGAATTGTTACCCATTACCTAGAATCGATGACTTATTCGACCAACTTCAAGGTTCGAGTGTCTACTTAAAAATTGACCTAAGATCATGTTATCATCAACTCAGAGTGAGGGATAAAGATATTCCTAAGACTGCTTTCAGAACAAGATACGGACACTGTGAATTTCAAGTGATGCCATTTGGTTTAACTAACTCACCTGCTGTATTCATGGATCTCATTAATCGTGTGTGTAAATGATACTTGGATAAATTTGTGATAGTTTTCATCGATGATATTCTCATCTACTCTCGTAACAAAGAAGAACACGCAAATCATATGAGAATGATCCTAGAATTACTCAAGAAAGAGAAGTTGTATGCCAAGTTCTCCAAATGTGATTTCTGGATTCGTATCGTGTAATTTCTTGGACACTTAATTGATAGTCAAAGACCTCATGTTGACCCCGCCAAGATTGAAGCAGTTAAGAACTGGGCATCTCCTACTACACCCACGGAAGTTCGTCAATTCTTAGGACTTGCCGGCTATTATCGGAGATTTATCAAAGATTTTTCGAAGATTGCAAAATCTTTGACTGAATTAACCCAGAAAAACAAGAAGTATATCTGGGGTGAAGACCAAGAATCGGCTTTTCAACTGCTAAAACAGAAGCTATGTAAAGCTCTAATCTTAGCATTACCTGAAGGAAATGACGATTTTGTTGTCTACTGTGATGCATCCCATCAAGGTCTGGGAGCAGTGTTAATGCAAAGAGAGAAGGTTATTGCATATGCATCCCTACAACTTAAGCCTAATTAAGAAAACTATACCACTTATGATCTTGAATTAAGAGCAGTAGTGTTCGCTCTTAAAATCTTGAGACACTATCTATATGGTACAAAGTGTACAGTTTTCACTAATCATAAAAGCCTTCAACATATTCTTCATCAGAAAGAATTAAACATGAGGCAACGTCGTTGGTTAGAATTGCTTGCAGATTACGATTGTGAGATCCGCTATCATCCTGGAAAGGCAAATGTCATAGCAGATGCCTTAAGCCGAAAGGAACGAATCAAACCACTCCGAATCAGATCATTAATCATGACCGTTCATCCAAAACTACCATCATAAATTCTCGAAGCTCAAACTGAAGCACTCAAGGAAGAAAACATCAAGGCTGAGAATTTACGAGGAATGGACAAAGCGTTTGAAGTACGTCCTGATGGAACTCGTTGTATCAAGAACCGAAGCTGGTTACCACTCTTTGGTAATCTGAGGGACTTGATCATGCATGAATCTCATAAATCAAAATATTCCATTCACCCGGGTTCTGACAAAATGTACCAGGATCTAAAGAAACTCTATTGGTGGCCTAACATGAAGGCAATCATCGCGGAATATGTTGGCAAATGTTTGACATGTTCTAGAGTTAAGGCAGAATGTCAGAAGCCATCCGGCTTACTGGTACAACCAGAGATTCCTATGTGGAAATGGGAAAGAATAACAATGGACTTCGTTACAAAACTTCCCAAAACATCAAACGGACATGACACAATTTGGGTCATTGTCGATCGCCTTACAAAATCCGCACATTTCATACCTACCCGAGAGACAGATAGTATGGAAACCCTTACCAGGTTGTACATCAAAGAAATAGTCTCCCGGCATGGTGTGCCAATATCCATCATCTCGGATCGTGACAGTCATTTCACATCCAGATTCTGGCAATCACTACAAAGTGCCTTGGGTACTCAATTAGACATGAGTACGGCATATCATCCCGAAACCGATGGACAAAGTGAAAGAACCATCCAAACACTCGAAGACATGCTTCGAGCCTGTGTCATAGACTTTGGAAAAGGATGGGAAAGACACTTACCATTGGTGGAATTCTCTTACAATAACAGTTATCATGCCAGTATTAAGGCAGCACCGTTTGAAGCACTCTATGGTCGAAAGTGCAGATCACCTGTTTGCTGGGCCGAAGTTAGAGATGTTCAACTTACAGGACCAGAAATAATTCGAGAAACGCACTGAATAGATAAGGGCAAATTTCGACAACTCTTGCAAGCTGCAAGAGATCAGCAAAGATGTTACGCCAAATAAGGCGAAAGCTTTATAATATTCAAGTGGAGATCGTGTTATGTTAAAAGTATTACCTCGTAAAGGTCATTCTTTTGGAAACGAGTGAAGCTATAACCCCCGGTAACAAACAATTTTTTGTGACCATTCAAATTCCCTTGAACTGATTGGCTATGGCATACAAACTAACTTTCCTGAAGAGGCTTAGTAAGTACCACAGTATTCTTCTACATTTCTAATCTAAAGAAATGCTTATCGGAAAATCCCTTTCATTCTAATAAAACAGCTACGATACAATGACAAACGCAACTAAGTTAGAAACCAGTGGAAGATTAGTGGATCGAGAAGTCAAGCAACTAAAGCTAAAGTCGTATTCCTAAAATCAAAGTAAAGGAACTCTAAAGAGATTACTAAGAATTTTACACGGGCCGCGAAGATGTAAATTACGTGCCAAGTAATCCTCATCTGTTTTCAAACATCACTTCGCATCCAACTAAATCTCAGAGAGATTCTTTTAAGGTGAGCAGACTATACAACCTGCAATTTACATCAATGTATATTATCCATCAATAAATTAGATGCACTGTAATATCACACTATTAATTAGATTGCACAGTAATCTATTATATACCACCTTTATTACAGGGAACTTTTTGTTTTATCTCATTATGCACCAAACATGACATCTCTAAAGTAAACGAGCTCACGCACCACTACCAATGCCAACTCAATACTATGGTTTGATATATGTAAACATCCTAATATATTCCAGTCTATATCTTAATATTATTTTACAAGTGCATTATCCATATTAACGTACTTTTCAAACGTTATATCAAGACAAGCATTAAACGTTAATGTTATGCATCAAAACCCTAATTATATGTTAATGTATACATATAAAATGAATGGTACAAACCATTAAAGCATAAAGATACAAGTATCAATTCATAATATTTGAATCATAACTTACTCCAAATCAATGTACAAGTCATTAAAAGCTCAAGGTATAAGTTATTAAGCACACATTCAAATAAGCTCATTTTACCACCGTTTCATTCTTGATTTCGTACCACCTCTTTAGTACAAGGTACATTACTCAATACATAACTCCTAAACCCTAATCTATACCTAATCTTAACGCCTAATGCCATGATTAAAACACTAAACCCTAAATGAAACCCTAAAAACCCTAATTTCATTTTGAAACCCTAATCCTTCAAACTAAACCCTAAAACTTAATCATAAGCCTTAATCTATAATCCTAAACACTTAACCTTAATCCTAACACTAATTATAAACCTTAATCTATCCTAAACCCTAACCCTAACTAGAAATTAAACCCTAACTAGAAATTAAAACCCTAAACCTTGACCTGAAATAAAATGAACTCGACACCTTTTTCTTTCATTTTGACCTACTTTTACTACTAAGCAAGCAACCAAACACCTCAAGAACCACAAGAACCTCTATGGAATCACCAATCAAGCAACCATGTAGCTTACAAGCACGTTGACCACCTCCTTGGTTCCATTTTCAGCTGTGGCCTCCTAAGTACCATTCCAACACTTCACGGCTAGTTCTAGCCTTTAATACTCATCATACTAGCCCCACTTACTCACCTCACCTAGCCTTGACACTTATCAAGCCCTTAGGAAGCAAGAAAACTTAAGCACCAAGTGTTTTAAGCCTATTTATAGCCGAAACATGCATAACATTCAAATCATCCCCCACATCTCATCTCATACCCATAAATGGAATTATAACTCTTCAATAGCAGCAATAAAAGATCAAAGTATGAACTCTTGGTTGAAACTTTGAATCCTCAACCATGTGTTTTTCTGCTAAAAACCCAAAAAAAGGACATGTTTCGATTTTCCTAGCTCCAACGAATCCTTTTTCTAAACTTTTGTTACATTAGAACATCTTATTTTAGCTTATTCTAATAAGCTATAACCTGCAAATATCAATTAGAATCTTAAAATAAAGCCTTGCTGTGCTTTTCGGACTTGTTTTGCGAAAGTTTTCCATGCATAGGGTATATAACGTAACTTTCCTGAAATTAGATAACGAAAAGGGGTGCCTGAAAATGTCATTTTTCTTAAGTTATAACTATAATGACCTATTTTTGGCCACTTTCAAAGTTTATAACCAGGGTATTTATTGCCAATTTCTATATATAATAGACTAAACTTGGTAAAAGATTTATAAACCAGGGGTATATATTGCCAATTTTCCAAACTATATAAAATATTATAGTTATTATATTAAATATAAAAAATATATATAATTATTCTAGCCTTGAGAAACTTCAAAACTATCTAATGTGATCTCACATATAAAAGGAGCTTCAGTAAAGAAGGTTTCATTGGGTATTCATTTTGACGGAGGTTTGTTGGATTTACGATTAAAGTGTCCTGGCTCCTCAAATGTTTAACAACATGACCTCTGAATTATGATGCCCGAACATGATACGATATTATCCCATAATAAATCCAATCAAATGATATTTCATAATACATAAAACCATATGTATATACATATACTAGTTGCAAAACCTGTCCGGTGGGCGGGTATGCCTTGTGAGTATCCTTGGCTAAATTTTACGGAACGTTTAATGAAATACGAATAATGTTAAATTATAATATAGTGTATAACGAATACAAAGTAACATGAATGATAATCCGATAAGAGGAAAAAACACTTAATAAACTATCCGCATTTACAAAGTATAATGTACTAATTCAAATTCGATATAAAGCTTCTTTATACACAACGTTGGTCGTAGAATTGGTATAATTACAGTCTGTATCACAACATAAAACCTTCAAACCCTTCTTGGTTTTGACCCTCGATACAACGACTTATAGTTGATCATGAGAGAAAACAGGTCTCTGAAGAAACAGTTGTGACGGATGTTTCCATCAACACTCGTCTGCTCTAAGCAATTTTGGACATCATCCATGTGACGGATGTTTCCATTTGCAAGAACTGGAATTTTAAGAGCTCTTTTAACCGCCCTTATGTCATCCCAATTTGCTCTAATCTTTTTCCCATATTTTTCATCTATAGTGCGTCTGTGCACTACAAGAAGAGAGCAACCTACATCTTCTAG
Source organism: Tanacetum coccineum (assembly GCA_026074375.1). Taxonomy (NCBI): domain Eukaryota; kingdom Viridiplantae; phylum Streptophyta; class Magnoliopsida; order Asterales; family Asteraceae; genus Tanacetum; species Tanacetum coccineum. The sequence goes on from BQNB010120172.1 coordinate 5,515, forward strand.
CATTTTTGCATAGTTCAGAGTGTCTTGCAAGTCTAGAAAGATTTGGATTTTGCAAGAAACGGGAATAATAAGTTATAATTTGTAAGGGGGTGTTTGTCAGTTCTTTAGATAAACGTTAAAGCTTAAGGTTTACCTTAAGTATTTCTGTTGAATTGATCTTGAGTCATGGTCATGCCCCGCGCTTGCTTGGTTAGTTTGTGGAAGGGAGCGTTGAGGAGTTCACTCATGCTAAGGTACCAAGTAGTATTGTATGACATCGCGCCTTACTGAAAATGGAATAAATGTAGTTATACTTATGGAGTATACTTAAGGGTAGCTTTTGAAATTTGTGTTAGATATTAAGTCTTATATATATTTCTTATGTGTAGAATATTGGACGGCAATATGCTAAAAACCATTAGGTTAATGTATTTTTTTACTACGTACGTATTAGTAGATCAACCATTTGCTTCATCACTATCAGTTTGAGATCCTATTTACATAAAAAGGGTTAGTATCTTTTTTAGATGCCATAAGTTATTATATCTGAGATCTTTATATTTGTCGATATTACAATTGAAGTATAAGTAGATAGTGATATCCATGAATGGTATCTGTAATTGTCTATTTTGTTTCTACTAAAGTTATCTATTATTGTGATTGTTTAAATGGTTTGGGCATAAAGTAATGCTTATGTTTTTTATTTACATTGATATGTATCTCATGCTTATGAAGTATTAGGAGTCTGATATTGAACAACTTATGTGTTTCCAATTTTGGTTTTAGGGGACAAGATCTCCAAATATTACTTCAAAAACCAAAAGAAGAGACACGGAGTTTCTCACAAGGCTTCACACATTAATATTCCTTTGTTTTAGATTGTTGCAGTCAACATTGGCCGATGTGACTTTTATCAAATGTACATTTAGCATGACCAATTTTACTTAGCATAGACTTGAGATGGAGATCATAAACTATTCTATGTACATACGGAAGCTAACATCCATAAAACAAAGTCAAGCCATTTATGTACGTTAACAATGCCTTTTTGATAATAACAGTTCAAGTAAACTTAATTAGTAAGTTGTATGCAATTAAAAACTGAATTTTGTTACTTTCAACATGTTCTTTTTGATCTAAACTTATGAGTTGACCTGCTTTTTATACACTAAAATAAACACTTTGAGTTGTTTTCTTTTTCCAATAATGAAACTCATTACTGATTTTCTGGGTGTTTATAGCCCTCCTGTCAAGTTTGAGATAGACATCGAAAACAACAGGTAAATTGAAACTTAAGGGTAGTAATGACTCGCCTATCAAAAAGATATTGTATTTACCGTTTAGAATGGTAAGTCCAATAATGAAACGTGAACTTATTAAGTAAAACTTGTACAGTAATGTCGTTTTATTTAATAAGTTCACGTTCATCTCGTGTTCCCAGCTTCATACTAAGTCCAAACATGGATTTTCTCAAATCATTCTCTGGTGATAGCGTCCTATTCCTAGAACATTTTAAGTAGCTTCTATCAATACCAGTAAACACTATAATATTTTTCTTTTATTGACTTGGATAAAAAAATAGGTAAATTTGATGAAAGTCAAAAGTCAATAGTTTGACTCAAAAGTCAAATAGTTTAATGGTTCACCATTTTGTCCCAATGTAGAAGATTTTTATGTAAAACATAACTTGTATATGATATTAAATTACTTACAATGCTGAATACGATTATAACATGATTATCTCCAACATCATGTAAAATCCAATCATTTTCATCATGAACACAGTTGACTTTGTGAAGAAGTCAACTGTGTTATCTAAACTCCATGAGTTAACTTATCAAACTTCAAAATTCTAAACTGCTTATTTATAGAAAGTAGTTAACTTTACTGAGTACACTTCTAATGTTAATGACTATACCTGGATTTAACTATATGTAGCCTGTATTGGAGACTTGAATCATCAGTCCCACCTCCTTGTACTTTAATTTCAAGGCTTGCGTGATGAGGGCATGATAAAACAAACAAAAAAGCATGTTATTTTGTTGGTGCCTCAACTTTAATCACAACGTATCCATTGCCGCAACGCGCGGGTACCTTGCTAGTTTTTCTTACATGAAGATAAACGTAAAGTAAAATGTCAAACAAGACAAAACCACCTCATTATATTCATTGGTTTACAATTGAATAAAAAGTATTCTGGTTAAAGTAGTTGGATAAAACTCAGTTATATGAATTTATAAAACCAAATTAGTTTCTATAGAGATGTTCGTAAATTAATTACCTTTGTGTGTTCATTGTTTCCCAGTCGTCGAAACTCCGCACTGAAGGAAATTAATCAAACATTAGGATGGATAGTAACACATGTATTAATTTAAAATATAAACATAAAGTGAACATAGATCAGAAAAAGTACCTGTTAGAAATTTACAATACCTATTTGTAAGTTTGCTTCTGAAAATATTGGCTGAAGCATGATAAAAGAAGACTCTTGGTTTTGTTCACTTCTCTATGTAGCTGAAGGATACATATGTTGATGTTTGTATCATTGATTTAAAACCATATGACTAAAGCTACCATGTAAACCCAACGATACGCTGACCTTCCAACTGAAAAATGCTCTATGGAAGATGACTTATGCCCGTACCTTCTATATTTAGCTCTTTTAACTTTTTTAAACTTCCAATTTCCTCAAGAATTTTTTCAACTCAAAAATAATAGGGTAGTTGGAAGTTTTTTAGACATTTCATCTGACAGATGTTGTTTGGAATATCTTGTAAAACTATACACCCTATTAGGTCTAGCTCCTCTAAACACTGTAATCGGTGAAGATCCTCTAGTAAGACGCCAACAAGATTTAAGTTTGATAGCTTTCAGATGCATCATACAAATGCTATCTGGAAGATTTTTGATCTTTGCATATGAAAACATTAGCTCCTCTAGACATTCTAATTGGTCAAGGACCCAGGGTGCTTCTGTAATAGTGTCTTCAACTGTAAGCTTTCTTATACATTGTAAACCACATATGCTTCTTGGAAAACTCTCAAGGTTCGTACAAGCACAAAGACCTATATATATACATACAATTACCACCAAGAAAGAAGCATAATGGATCTAAACGTGTAACTTTAAAATAACTAGGGCCAAATAGCTAATCTACTAACATTCTGTTGTCGTTCTCATTGAAGCATACAAATACACTTCAAGCAACTCTCGGCATATTCAACATTTTTTAACCTACTTCATTTTAAAAAAAATAAGAAATTAATTTTACCCACATCGACCCATCTTATAGGTAAATGGGTCAAACTTGCCACTTTTTTTCAATGGATCGGTTTTATGCACATTTTATTTGAGATGGATTATTTATATATATTTTTGCATTTGATTGATCAGTAACTACTACAAATGACAGCATAAATCCAAGACCATATTCAAGTTCGATATAATGGTTATAAGCTGATTTGAAGAATCTCTTTCCAGACTCGTAGTGAGATACGGATATATAATACATGCTCTATTCACCGGATATAAAACATATAATATAAGTAGAGCATAATGTCAAACCAGCTTTAAGTGTCTCAAGCCTAAATATCTCGTCCCTAACAACATCATAATAAAGCAGTAATTAGACCCAACGTAAATAACAAACTTGAAGGATCGTGTATACGTCCAGATATTGCATCGATGTTGTCAATGGGCACTTTCTTCTTTGATGCATGTTCAGAATCACGAGAACCATCAGATGCATTGTCACCATTGTCATCCTCGTCGTCCCATCGTCATAGTCATCGCTAAGCTCTTCACTTTCACTTCTACTCTCGTGTGAGTCCGAGTATAAATCTGATAGTACCTCTATTGAACAACAATAGCACACTCAGCATTTCATTACACCAGTTGAGTTACCAATTCATAGTATCTAAAGGATTCAAGGTCTCATAAATGATTACATGACACTGTATATCTGTTAAACCACAACACACTCAACATATTATAGCAATAACAATAATAAAAAGAATATATACAAAGCTAGTGGTTAAAAAAAGATTCAGCAAAACAAAGGTTTGATTCATGTAAGGCACGAAATACAAGCACAAGAGTGAATGGCATTATGCATCAATAACTACAGATGACAGCATAAATCTAAGACCAGATTTAAGTTCAATATAATGGTTATAAGATGATTTGAAGAATCTCTCTCCAGACTCGTAGTGAGATAATTATAATTGCAACATTCACAAATGATTCCAAAACATTTAATTACATAACTATGATATCTAAAAAATTGTCAGAGTAAAAGATATAACCTTCTGAGTTTATTGCATAACGTTACAAAATTGAAGAATTTGTTCGTTTGTAAACATGCTCATACGTTCCAAATACTCTTCATTAACGCCATTCTCCTTGTAAATCAGACCCGAGAGACTCTCTCTTTGGTCTTCTAAGCAGTTGCATCACTATTCGTCGTCAACAATCTCCAAAAATAGATCGTTAAGTAGCTCAGAGGCAAAAGGCCTAACTCGTTTATGTCCAATACACTTTTTAATGAAAGCTTTTAATTCTGGATCCGTCACTTTGTTTAAGGCTAGAGGCATCACACCCTTTGTAACTTTGTGGTATATTTGAGCAATACGAGTTGCATTCCATTTATGGTATCCCCATTGTATTCATTTCTAGTAAGCATAATCTAAACGAATATATGTCTATTAACTCATTGTAATTCTCTTCGCACAGCTCGGGTGCCATGTACTTTGGTGTCCCTATCACGGAATGCGCCATGTGGCTCTTTCCTACCATCGATGCTAAACCAAAGTCACCAATCTTAACCTTTCCAGTATTCCCATTGATGAAGATGTTGCTGGCGTTTAGATCTTTACGAATGACGCATGGCTCGTGGATGTGCAAATAATACAATCCTTTCAGAATCTGTCTTGACCACTTCTTTAAGACTTTTAATGACACACGCTTATGTTTGTTTCTGTAATATCTAAGATTTCCTGATACACATATCTTCTGACAAAGGAGCACTGGGAATCACAATCCTAAGCATTCTTAGGAATCTTGGCTAACTATTCTCTTTGAAACAATGTAACATTATGATTTTACAATCAAGTAAGAAGTTTAAATAAGTTGTTGTAGCTTGGGTTTTGTCTGATTTATTTATATTGATACCTAGATTATGGTTCTTTTTTATGTAACAAACAATTTCATTTTGATAAATTAAGCAAGTAATATTAATGTCATACACTGTTTATAAACCAAATGATCGGTTTGCATATTCCTGAACCGGTGCCCCAAAAAGTGACGGCCTCTCGATCAAATGTGAAGGTTTGTTAAATTCTTTTGCATATCCTGTTGCAACACATAAGCATTATGAGTTAGTGGTTAGTTGACCTTAAAGTAACATAACCTACAAAATGATAAGAAATTACATGCATCAATGACAAGAACCCAATCACAGTCCATGACTGTTGGAATTCTGTGAGCAATGCTAACAATGGTGCAATCAACGAAGTCTTCGCGTAAGATTTTCTGAATTACAACATCAGTTTGTGAGTCAACAGAAGTTGTTGCTTCATCCATAAACAATAGCTTGCTATGCTTCAGCAATACCCTTCCCAGAAAAAGAAGTTGTCTTTGTCCCATACTCCAGTTATCACCATTATCAATAACTAAAAACATACCCGAAAAATATAAGTAAAAAAGATAGTACTATCTTCATTGTTTACCAAAAACAGTCCCAGTTTATTGTACGGCTTCAATAAGGGTTATGCTTTATCTCTTAACATGTCATGGATCCTAGAATTTTTTTGTAAGAAAGAGTAGAAGTTACTTACCTTCCATATCTCTTCATCAGAGTGTCGAACGATCGGGTCAATGTTGCTCCTCACCGTTCCTTCAAAAAGGATTGTTTCTTGAGGAATGATGATGAAACGGGATCTAAGATTATGAAGTCCGAGAGTCGAGATGTCGATACCATCAATAATAATACTTCCTCCAGTGGATTCGACCAACCTAAAAAGAACTTGAATCAAAGTTGATTTCCCACCACCCGTTCTACCAACAACACCTATCTTTTGTCCTCCTTGGATGTTTAGAGTAATCCCTTTAAGCACGAGAGGTGTGTTTGGACAGTATCTAACCTGCTCACAAGCAAATATACATGTGCTTAAGATCTGTTTGGAATATATACCGCAGATACATGAGCGGGTTGGTAACGGGTCAAAATGAGTCGGCAATCCAAAAAACTTTGTTGTCCATATTTCAATAAAATTCTACATATATTTTTTATGTTTTACCCAAAGCAATCCATTCTTACTCAAAGTCAAATGGATTGAAATGCCAAAAATACCTGCAAGTCTCTGAGTTCCAAACTCCCATGATCGGGCCAATTTGGAAGAGAGGGATTGTCTTTCTTGACCCATGGATTAGACACGTTAAGAATAAACATGAATTTACTTTTTGATTGAGCAAGTGCATACCTGTTGCGCGTTGTTACCATTTGCGTATGCGTTGGGTATATTCATACAGAAGACAACAGAAACCTAAGTTTCCAAGACACATTTGAGGTCATCTTCATACAAAACATTAGCACTTAAAATAATAGAACTCTTGAACAAAGTGGTTAACCGTTCTGTTTTCAAAATACTACCCACCAAGATGGATGTATCCGGCTGTGGCTTTAACTTAAAAGATACGTTATTCGGTGGTCAAAAGTGACACATAAAAGTTACCACCACCAAGATCAAAGATGAGCACATTTTTTTCACCAATGCTGGTAGCCTGACCGTAAGCAATGGCAGCAGCTATTGGCTCATTAATGATACACATAACATTGAGACCATAGATGACTCTGACATCCTTGGTGACCATATAAGAGATTTCCTCAGCGGCAAAAGGTCTTCTCCTCGGCCTTGCAGTTGACAACGATCATAGGCTTCTCTGCTTAGCTACACTTTTTTTAACGACAGGCTCTTGTTAACTGATCTTTGCACTGTTCTCGTTGCTCAGAACAACTGCTTGAGTTTTTGCCTTCAACCATTCACTTGGTCAGTTGGTTGATTTGAACTGTTATCATGCTTTGAACTATTATCCAACTGGTGGTCCAATGGATTTCTGGGAATTCAAAGCAACTTTATTAGGCGCATCTTTCACTTTCAGCAACACATCTAGGAAATAGTTAAAAAGCTGTTAAAACCGTCACATCAGCCAGAGGATAAAAGGACATCAGCGCTCCACGTCAGCGGAACGTCACCAACTTGATAAGGAAGCATCACGGCATGAAATAGATAACTCCAGAAGCAAACCAGCAGCAACAAAGGAACCGGAAGTCTAGCATTGATCACCACACACAGGACATGATCCGCAGGCAATATCATACTAGATTGGGGGGACTTGATAACGTATAATAGGTATACCAAGCCTCCGGGCTTGGGCCACACTATCACTTAGGCTCCTGGGCCCAACTTAGCAGTCATGAGCTGATAACGTATAATAGGTATACCAAGCCTCTAGGCTTGGACCAAGCTATCACTTGGGGTCCTGGGCCCAACTTAGCAGTCATAGGCCAAAATTAAACCCAATCTTGCATTGATCACGACCCGGATACAGCAAAATGGACGCGGACCTAACTATAGGATACTTCCGTCCACGGAAATCACACGCGTCCGTATACACGGTTATTACGGGACATTGCCCGACAAGGGACCCACTCTGGCCACTACGAAATACTAGGAAACCCTAATATTAGACCCCTATAAATAGAGACCTAATACACAATGAATAGTACGATTTTCTCACTCTATACTTTCATACTTTCTCTCTCTACATGTTTACTTACTTTTACGCCGGAGTCTAACCGTGGGATCCGCCCCCACGGTAAGGCTAACGGTTTTCGTTTGATTGTGCAGGAAATCGTCACTTCTCTTGCTCTAATATAGAATCCAACGCTCAAATCATCCGGTAGCCCAATCCAATACAGCATTTGAGCCCAGGTCTATACCCGACACTTATTTTTTATTAACAACATTATCAGGCATTTTATTGAAATAGAGTTTTGGAGTGACATGACAACATGTGTTGATGTCGTGCCATGGGTCTTTGGTTAGTGGATACGTAGGTTTGAAAGGTTTTTTCATATCTTCTCCAAGCTTCAGGAACAGATAAAGGGTCATCAAGATGGATTATATGTATTCATATTCTTCAAATTCATATTATTCATGTAAAATTTACAAATCATATGTAAGAAGAAAAGTAAGTTAACACAACTTATGTATCATGAATTAGCATTCATCTAACAATACGAATAAACCTGGAAAAAACAAAGACACTTCAAGATTGAACCGAGAATCCAAGTCAGTGACTTATGAAACTTTTCAGAGGTAAAATACATCATCAAACACCAAACTGACAAATTCATGCATTTATACTTAATAGAACAACATATAGACATCATTCTAAACAAATTCTAACTATCCTAAAAATAAAAATAAAAATATGATGCGATTTACATATACCTGATGAGTATGTGCATAACTAAACTTTCAGAGATGTCATACCTAAGATCATCTGGTTTGAAAATCTGCATTTGATTCAAGATCATATAAAACGCATAACATTGTCCAACAATATGATCGCATGGCTATTCGTATTATGATTTAACGTGGCATTTTATTATATAACGTGGTAATTATGTTCAAAGTCACATCATAAGAAATCGCTTTAATTCGTATATTATCTCACATGGCCATGGAACTCATGAGGGCAATATATTTAATGTGGCAATTCATTGACCAAAATCCTTTGAAGATGATTTAATCACATCTTCAAAGGGTATTAATTGCCACATTAGATGATCATCATCGAATCATAAGTGGATGTATGAATAATGAATAATAGCAATTTGTATCTTTACAATTGCCTGGGTTTTAAATATATTGGCTGTGAATTTAAATGTTAAATGGGTATTGATTGTATCTAGCAAATTGATATATTCTCATAAAAAGTCCATGCTTTATTTTTGGAACAGATAACTTTTTAAAATACCGAATTAGAAAAAAAAATTAAGGTATATATATATAGAAGTAATTATCTTTTGCATGACCTTATATATTTTAAGTTGCAAGATATAATCAAAAAAAGCACCTAGTCTAGTGGTTGAGTGGTTTGTTAATATTACAAACAACTCAAGTTCAAATCTTGTAGGCTACCAATTTTTTGGAAAAACGAATTTTACAAAAAAAAATGAATTTTACCAAAAAATAAAAAAAATAGTAATGACATGGCATCCAAGATGACGTGGCATTAAATAGTCAAATGCTTCTGTTATCAAAATGTAGATAGATATATAATAAAATATATATAAAATATATATATAGTATATATATATATATATATGCAAGTATGTATTATATGAATTATTTTACTTTTAGTCACGTACCGCTATATATGTATTATATAGGTCGCGGTTAAGACGTAAAGCTATTTGCGCTTATTGATTTGATTGAATTGGATCTTTTGCTTAAGGTGGGTTCATAGCCTCACATTTAAATCTTTTGATTGTTTTAAAACCCGCGAGGGGGATGCATGTTTGTTTTTTAAAATATACACATATGATGTTATGGTATGCTGGACCCGAATACGAGATTGTTTCCGCATAAGTAGCTATTGTCGAAGTCCCTTATTTCATGAACCGTTAATTGCCTTGTAAGGTGAACGTTAATGCATTAAATAGTTCTATTGGGTTTGACAACCCTATCCGGGGTTTGAATCCTTGTGACCACACTGTCAAACAGACATTTTGTATTTAGAAAGTAGTAGGTATATGACAATAATACCTTGTTTTGGAGTACATTAACATATGAAATGGCATATGTATTGTTAATGTTTGGTGTCATGAGCTTATTGTGTGAAAGAAAAGAAGTTGCTATACATTATATTCGTTCCTTTGTATTCTCGAGAACTAATTATGTGTTCAAAGATTATTGCTTGTTAATTATTTTAAACTCTATGAATTTCACTCAACATTATTGTTAACGTTTTAAACATGTTTTATCCCAGGTAACCAAGGATGAAGGCAACGATGGCGTGGAGGTGTCGTGCGTGTGATGAATTTGTTGAAAGACTACTTGTGTGTTCCTTGTCTTTCAAAAACAATGTCTTTATTTTGAAACAATAGTTTTTCAAATGTTGTAATGGTTGTGGTTGCGATTCTATGGGGACCTAAACGTATTTTAACTCTGATTAATAATGGAACACATGTTTGTTAAACGTCTCATTTGGGTCATTTTCTATTATCTTGGTGAATGGTTCTATTTAGTAACGCCTAATTGATAAATTCCGCTGCGCAATCCAATGTCCGTTGGATTGGGGTGTTACATAAAGCTTTTTTTAACACAAATTTGAACAAAAATGATGTTTTTCTTGATTATAAGCTTGTACACCTATATCCTAAAGATACTAGATCAGATTTACCAAGGTAAATGATCCTTTAGTGTACATCAAAAGCTTCGAATACAAAAAAATACAATAAAAAGATATGGTTTTATATACAACGAAACACAAAAAAACACAAGAACTAAACAAATCACTACATGGCTCTTGATAGTAGTAGTAAGAGCAACCATAGGGAGAACTATCAAAGTGGGAATAGTAGTGGTAAGAGCAACCATAGGGACAACTCACGTCAAACTTCACAGATTAACCAAAAGCAAGGAAACGCGCGAGCTATGGTTACTGCTCCTACTGATGGAAAGGCGTCTTCTGGATTACTTCCTTTGTGTGAACATTGTTTTACTTTCCATGTTGGTCCATGTACGATCAAGTGCTACAAGTGTGGAAAGGTTGTGCACAAGGCAAGGTACTGAAAGGAAAAGAATGTTGCCACGGGTGCTAATGCTTAGCCCATTCCGACTTGTTATGATTGTGGTGAGCAAGGCCATACTAGGAATCGATGCTTAAGGAAGGTTAAGAAAGACGAAGTTGGAGAAGTTCGTGGTCGAGCTTATGCTATTAAGGATGCTGAGCCGCAAGGTCCGAATGTGGTTACTGGTATGTTTCTGCTCAATAACCGATATGCTTCTGTTTTATTCGATTCGGGTTTCGATCGGAGTTTTGTGGATACTAGATTTAGTTCCATGCTTAATATCGATCCAGTTAAAATAAGAGCTAGTTATGATGTAGAGTTAGCTGGTGGAAGGGTAGTTAGTACGAACACTATTTTGAAAGGTTACACATTGAATTTAGTGAACCATATTTTTGAAATCGATCTTATGCTGATTGAGCATGGTACGTTTGACGTCATAATCGGTATGGATTTGCTTGTCAAGCACGATGCCGTTATCGTCTGTGGCGAGAAAGTTGTTCGTATACCGTACGGAAACAAGATGTTGATAGTCAAAAGTGACAAGGGTGTGTCTCGACTAAAGGTCATATCTTGTATTAAAGCATTTAAGTATGTCGAGTGAGGTGGTCATTTGTTTTTGGCACACGTAATGGAGAAGAGATCGAAGGAGAAACGGTTGGAAGACGTGCTTGTAATTCGTGACTTTCCTGAGGTGTTTCCTGAGGAGTTGCCAAGACTACCGCCATCGAGGCAAGTAGAGTTTCGAATTGATCTAGTACCGGGGGCTGCACCTGTTGCACGTGCACCGTATAGATTGACACCGTCTAAGATGAGAGAGTTGTCAGTACAACTGCAAGAGCTGCTGAAGAAAGGATTTATTCTTCCGATTTCATCACCGTAGGGAGCACCGATATTGTTTGTGAAGAAGAAAGATGGATATTTTAGAATGTGTATAGATTATCGCGAGTTGAACAAGTTGACTGTCAACAATCATTATCCTCTCCTAAGAATCGACGATTTATTTTACCAACTGCAAGGTTCTAGCGTGTATTCTAAGATCGATCTGCGATCAGGATATCACCAGTTACGCATTAAAGAAGAGGACATTTCAGTTACTGCATTCAGAACTCAGTATGGACACTTTGAGTTCCAAGTGATTCTGTTTGGATTGACTAATGCGCTTGATGTGTTTATGGACTTGATGAACCGAGTATGCAAGCCATATCTTGATAAGTTCATCATTGTGTTCAACGATGATATTTTAATTTATTCCAAGGACGAAGAAGAGCATGGAAAGCATTTGAAGATTATTTTAGAGCTGCTTAAGAAGGAGAGATTGTACGCCAAGTTTTCAAAGTGTGATTTTTGGCTAGATTTTCGGTATAATTTCTTGGTCATGTGATTGATCATAGTGGTGTTCATGTTGATCCTGCCAAGATCGAAGCTATTAAGAATTGGGCTGCACCAACGACGCCAACGGGGGTGAGGCAATTTATTGGATTGGCTAGTTACTATAGGAGGTTTATTGAAGGTTTTTCTTTGATTTCTAAGCCACTGACTAAGTTGACCCAGAAAGATAAGAAATACGAGTGGGGAAAAGAAGAAGAGGAAGCTTTTCAGACATTGAAGCGGAAGTTGTGTAGTGCACTGATCTTAGTGTTGCTTGTCACACTCCTAAATTGGGTCGCAGCGGAATATGGGTTGAGAGTGTTACTTCATAGATCAATAGCACAAGATATATATAAGAACGACCATTTAAAAGTCGTTTAAAACTGATACATTGGATTTAACAAATTGTTTGATACAAAAGCCCGAAGCTTCACTTGTTCGATGTTCAAGATACAAAGATTCTAGTCACACCATTAACATATTGTTTCCCAAAAATGTAATGCAACAATCTTTAATGCATATGAGCTTCCAAAATAATGACCAACCATTGGTTCCATTTCCACTTCGAACTCATTGATCTCTAGAACATGCTTTAAAACGTCAACAATAATGTTGGTGAATTCATAGGTTTGTAAAATGTATAGTGTAGGACCACAAGATTTCCCCATGATAATGCAACAAATGCAAACATCAATGAATGTAATTACGTTTCCCTAAGCTTATGACACTGCAGCTTGACATGTATGAATTGCAATATAAATTGCCAACATTGGCCGTGATGATGTTCTAACCCGCATCATTCCAAATCCGACATGGTATACGTTCGTTGTCCGGCATACTGGCACAGTGAGCATGACTCACCTAAACGGGGATGTCAATCCCAAATAGATCTATTTATAACATTCGCGCTCACAACAAGTAATTGACAGTTCATGATAATGGGCTCAAAGGGTTATCGCTACTTAGGCAAATACGTAATCGTAATGTAAAATGTCAACTTGTGTCCAATTGTAAAACATGCATATGTTTCTCACCCTAAAACTTTTAAATCATTATAAATGTAAAATGTGGGGCTATGAACTCACATTGAGTGAATGAATCGATAATGTAAATCACAAACTAAAAATGCCTCACGAATACGCCAACCTAATTAAATATAGGTTGTATGAGTACTAAGTACTTTGAATAACTAACACCATATATAATTCTATATAGCTACATCACCATCTATTTGTATTAGAGAAATAATATTTATAAAGTTAAAATGTTTATAAATATTTTTTTAGTAAAAATGTCGTAACTATCTCATTTTAAGTATGTTTTGTACGTTTCTTATGTCCACGCTTTCGTATTAAGAAGAGTTATCGAAATATTACATTTTCATATTTTCAACCTTCTGGTGAATAGTACTTTTTACTGTTCATGCACTTTTATAAATTTAATTATGGTAAGCTCGTAAAAGTCATATCTTATTCGTTTTAACTCCGATTTTAGTGATATTAAAAGTTCTACCAAAGTATGATATTTTTCAAAAAGTATCTGAGATAAATAGTGATTTTTACTGTTCATAGTTTATAAAATTATTTTTATAAACTTTAATTATCGTAATATCGAAAAATCCATAGCTCATTTGTTATTGATCGAATAATTATGATTCTTAAGGTTTTAGAATCCTAAAAATATGTACTTTATGTGAAAATTACTAAATCATTTATATCAGATGTGAATAGTAATAAGTTTTAGTATGGATTGTTTAGTGTGTTTGTGTTTGGCCGTGGGATAGAGGAGAGACAAATAGAGTCTTTGCGTTGTTTTTACTATAAAAAGTTATATGTGTGTGTTCTCTTCTAGTCTTGCCTTTATATACTACAAGCTAGTTGATAACACTATTAGAGAGCTCTAGACAAGATGAGTAAATCAGGGAAGAAAATGGTGAAAAACACTAGTCACAACATTATGTTTTAATGAGGCTTATGTTGTACAAGACTTTAGTAAAGATTTTGTGATATTTTCTCTTGTTTTCATCACTATATCTAGCCACATATGTATGTATATAAGAGATTATGTAATGTTTTAGTATTGGTTATAATTGTGGGTATTTGGTTGAGTATAGATAGGTATTGATGCTTCCGGGTATGCCTAAATGTATTTAATTGCGAAACGTAAACACTTTACGTAACCAATAAAAATAAAATGTGCAAAGTTATTAATTATCCTATAAATAATTATCTAACACTTGCTTGACGTAAACATTTAATTGATTGATGCCCGTTTACGTTGAATGGTATTTTTTAGCTTAAGCGATTTAACTTAACAATTAAAATTAAAAGCAAACGCGTACGAGACTAAAAATAAATAGTAAATTAAATGACGTCGTAAAATGACCTGAAAACACGGAGTGTTATAGTCTTCCACCGTTAAATGAGTCTTGTCCTCAAGGATTTCGATGCGGCACTTGACGACGGTGCGGTCTTTGTGAAGAGGTGCGGATACTTCTTTTGAAATTGATCTTCACGTTCCCATGTGAACTCAGGACCTCTCCTAGAGTTCCATCGAACCTTAACAATTGGGATACGGCTTTGTTTCAATCGTTTAACTTCATGATCCATGATTTCTACTGGTTCCGCGACAAAATGAAGCTTGTCATCAATATAAAGTCCATCCAACGGAACGGCTAATGGTTCATTGGCATAGCACTTCTTCAAGTTGGATACATGATACGTGTTGTGAACCCTGCTCAACTCTTGAGGAAGTTCAAGCTTGTAAGCAACGGCTCTAATCTTTTCCAACACTTTGAAACATCCAACATATCTGGGG
Source organism: Tanacetum coccineum (assembly GCA_026074375.1). NCBI lineage: Eukaryota > Viridiplantae > Streptophyta > Magnoliopsida > Asterales > Asteraceae > Tanacetum > Tanacetum coccineum. Next base: position 20,540 of record BQNB010120172.1, read on the forward strand.
TTTAGCTTCCCCCGTTTGCCAAAACGTACTACTCCTTTCCAAGGCAAAACCTTGAGCATAACTCTATCTCCAACTTGAAATGTAACACCCCCAAAATCTGGTCGCAGCGGAATGGTAACAATGGGGTGCTACTTCATAGTC
>BQNB010120173.1:0-20680 GCA_026074375.1 Tanacetum coccineum
TTAGAATTTCATTTCCCCAAGGGATGCGAACAATCTTCTCGGCACACACAATGATTGCTTGGTACTTCGCCAACCAATCTATACCAATTATAGCGTCGAAACTACCAAGTTCTACAGGCATTAAATTTACATTGAATGGGTGATTCAGGAGATTTAATGTGCAACCCCTAAGGATAGTGTTTAACCCAATTATTCTCCCGTCAGCTAGTTCGACATCATAATAGTGATCTAAGGTAGATGGCGTGATATCAATTTGGGAACTAAATGCAGTAGACACAAAACTCCTATCGGCACTAGTATGTGCTTAATTACACATACATTTTTCCATTAAAACCGGACTTAAATGACCAAAAACAGACAAAAATTGCCAAATATATGTTTGTTTTGCATTTGTATTGTGCAGGAAACGGATATTCACAAAAGGACGAAAAACAAAGCCAAAAACGATAAAACTGAGCACGGAATGGAAAAGTGTGTGAAGATAAAGCCAAATCGAAGCCAAAAGTCAATCATGTCAAAAAAAAGTCATCAGAAAAGTCAAACAATCAAAGTCAACCCCGACAAAGTCAAAGTCAAAAGAAAGTCAAAAAGCAAAAAATACAAATTGAGGACCACAATTGCCAAATCCCTAAGTTATATTTCAAAGTAATAAAAGACAAGGACTGATTTTGCTATTATTTGAAAATACAACTTTAGGGGGCAAATCTGCCAAACCCCTAAAGTTGTAATGAGAAGGGACTAGCTTTGCAATTAAGATATATAGGTTAAGGGGTTAAAATTGCTAACCCCTCAAACCTGTTTAACTAACAAGGATGTGTGATGCAATATATAAACACACCTCGAGGGGTCCTTTTTGCCATTTACCCAAACTCTACCCCTGCACCCCCAAAATCAAACCAGATGAACCCTAACCCTAACCCATTTTCCCGCCCAAGCTCAAACCCCCACTACAGGTCACGGGTTACCATTCCTATCCCAAAACACTAAATCCACCAAGGTATCCCAGAGTGTAAACATCACCTCCACCTCAATAAACCCCCATTGCCCAGGTTGGCAATCTCACATTGTTCAAAGCACAAATTTGATGGCTGAGATGATTTTTAAAGAAGTCCAAGGTGATTTAAGGGTCAAGATTGGTGCTAGGTTTTTCTCTCAGCAAACAAACACAACAAAAACAATGCAAAGAAGACAAGCAGCCTATATAAAGAAAAGAAGACAGAGTGTGGAGGGGAGTTAGTTTTTTTATCGAGTGTAAATTTTTAGTGTAATGTTATTTGAATGTCTTAATTTATGTTTTTCATGTCTTTAAAAGTTGTAACTTTCAATTTCCAGCTTTGTACTTCTTTTTCTAAGTTAATGCAAAATCAGTTTTCAAGTTATTATACATTCTATCTTTTAAAATCTTATTTACCTAAGTTAATCCTGTGTACAAGTCTTTTCTATAAGCTTTTCTAAGCTTATAGAGCCTGTGTTACTTGTTAGAGCCTTTAAAATTTTGGTTAAGAGTTAATGTGCCATTGGGGATCAAGAATTCTGGTTTTGAGCATTTTGAAGATAAGCTGAAAGGGAAGAGCTTATGGGTTGGTGACAAGTTTGTTTCCAACAAACTTGGGCTTGACTACAAGCTCTATGTGCATTTATGTTCCTGCTTAGCTAAAAGATAGGGCTCGTGCACAATCTTTTACCTCAATTTTATGCTTAAGTACTTCTCTGCTTATATTTCTTGTCATTGCCTTAAAAATTGCTTATCCTTATTTATTAATAATTGCCTATGCTTATTCTGTCTTCTGTTAATTTTTAATGCCTTTAATATTGAGTTTTCATAATTAGGATTGGTTTTATTATAGTTTTATCTCAAACTGCTTAACTCTTAGTAGAATATGCCTTTAAGCTTAGCTCTTTCCCTAGTGCTTATTTTCCTTAGGTCTTAAGCTTATCTTTCATTAATATATTTAGTTCTCAGTTTGTTAAACTCCCTCCAAGTCAATGTACAAGTCCTTTAAAGCATAATGTACAAGTCATTAATGCACGATATTCAAAATAGCCGTTTTACCTTCGTTTTCCTAAGAAACTTGTACAATCTATTAAGTACAAGTTACAAGAAATCAATGCACTACATTTACACTCCATATTCCTTCTCATTTCATAAAATTACATGAAATCAAACCAAGAAACCCTAAACCGAGCTAGTTTCTAATCTGTGACACGTTTCTTTGTTTTTACCCATTCAATCAATTATCAAATTCAGTTGTAAACACTAATATACAACTTTACAAACCATATTCTATCTTTATAACACCAATATACATGAAAATGAGCTAAAGAACCCTAACCTGTTCCATTTTGAACCTGTGACCTCTTTTGCTTGTTTCTACCCATTTTAAATTGAAACCAAGCAATCCAAGCACCTCAATGATGCACCTACTTCCTTCCTAAGCAGCTTAAAAGGCTCTTTCTTCCATTTCTTGGCTTTAAATGAAGCCACATCACCTCTTTTCTCCTCTATTCAAGCCGCGGCAACAAACACCCCTTAGAAACCTTCCACCACCTCCATACTAGTTTCTAGATTTGCTACATTACACCATAGCCTCTCCACTTCATCTCCTAGCTGATACACATGTCCAAGCCTTGGTCCCTAAGTTTCCTTGGCCCCTAAGTTCCATTCGAGCCCTATATAAAGGGGTAAACCCTTCCATTTCAAATCACACCTTCAATCTTTCTTTCTAATCATCAATGGAGTCCAAGGTCTGATCAAGAACATCAAGAGAAATCCTAAGAAGTCCCAAGAGCAGAATACAAGTGAAGAAACCAAGCCTTGAAGCCCCGAAGTTGTTATTCTAGGCGTACGAAGCTAAAAGTCCCCATTTCGTCCCCTTTTCGAACCCATAAGCTCAATTCAGGTTCTATAAGCTCACATTCTATTTCCATACCCTTATAATGTTCATATGATCATGTATAATCTATTGTTAAATGTTTTGAACTCAAAAAGCTTTGCGTTTTCCCTTTTTGATCCAAACCGAACCAATGAAACCCTAATTTCATGTTTTCTTTTAATCTATAAGATAAACTTGTAAAATGTTGTTATAATCTATCTTAATAAGCTTATATAACAATATTATAAATATTTCATTATGTCTTAAAAATTTGAAGCTTAAAACCCGCGCGTTTTCATTTAAAAACCCTAATTTGACCCGTTTTGATTTCTAGCTTAACAAATCGTTATTTTGAACTTTCGTTACATTAAACCTTCATATTTTAGCTTATATTAATAAGCTATAACCTGCAAATTACCTTTCATTTTAAAAAATATCATTATTATGGATTTTGGATTAAAAACTATACAATTTTCATGCATAGGGGTATATACTGTAACTTTTGAAAACATAAAAGTACAAGGGCTATTTTTGACATATTTCTAAAGTTATTACTATAGGGGTCTATTATGTCACTTTCCAAAGTACAATGTTTAAAATGTAACATTTTGAAAAAGTGTAAAAATGTGTTCAAAACCTTATAAGACATAACTTTAATTAATGCTTGACATGCTTATCATTTCTAGTTATTCCCTGAGAACCCTCCCCCAAAATACCCCAACCCCCATATAAACCACCACCAAACACATTTTTATTCTTAAAGGTCTAAAATGTAACATTTTGAAAAAGTGTAAAAATGTGTTCAAAACCTTATAAGACATAACTTTAATTAATGCTTGACGTGCTTATCATTTCCAGTTATTGAGCAAAACGCTTAAAACCGATTATGTTATAACTATTATATAATTCATCATCGATATGCTTTTAAAAATCCTGTCCCGAATCTATATCGTACCACAATACTAGGGAGCTTCATATTAAGGGGTTTCATCTTGGTATTACATTCTGACTGAGTTGTTGGGTTTACGATTTAAAGTGCCCTAGCTCCTCAAACGTTTACTGAATGACCTCTGAATTATGATGGCCCGAACGGTGATACAATAATTCCAAAATCTCCAATCAAACTCATAACAATATTAAACTCTTAGAACCAAAGTTCTAGAGTACAATCTTCCTAAGACTCGACATATTATCCCAGGTTACGTGACGAAGCTGCTTTCTTTCAAGTTGATATACTTTCCGCCCGAGTAGATAACGTCGTACTACCATACAGACGCCTTTCCTTTGATATACTTTTGCCGTTAATCAGATTTCCCTGTTAAGGTGAGTTCATAGCCTCGCTTTTCAATCTCTTTAATGTTTTATAAACCCGCGAGGGGGATACATGCTTATTTACAAACTCTTTTACATACTCGTTTATCTTATAACAATGTGATTACTTTTCAAAGACTTAATGAGTTCATAACCTCACATTTCAATCTTTTGAATACTTTATAAACCCGTATAAACCATGAATGCAAGTGTTTTCTGTATGCTATCCAGATATATTATTGCCTAAGTAGCTTCCAGTGCCATTATTTCCATATCATGAACCATTAATTGCTTACGAGTGAGCGCGAATATTGTGAATAGATCTATTGGGGGTGACGACTCCCGTTTGTATACCCATTCATAGGGTAGCCAAACGCACTATATTTGACCTAATGGGTAACCTTGGCAAGTTACCTTTTCCACGGGGACATTTGTTCCTCAACCAATGTCACTACGGTGATTTTCCCTGTTAACGTATTGGTGTCATGAGCTTAGATGCAATAATAATGTTACCATTTTTCCATGATAATTGTATTCGTTGCAATTATTACCATTATTGATGACTTGCATTCAACTGTTCTCCATAATAATGATGTTCTCCATGATAATGTTGTTTTCCATAATAATACTGTTTTCCATAATAATTATGCTCGTGCAATTATTACACTATAATTTGTATTCAAACTATTTACCATAAACCTATGAATTTCACTCAACCTTTGTGTTTATCTCAGGTAATTAAGCAACTTACGGCATGGAGTGGCATGGACTTGAAGATGCTAAAACCTGTTATCATTCATATTTTATGTTTCTAGATTTTGGGACCTGCCTTTGTAAAACTCTGATTCTAAATGAATGATAACGTATCTTTTAAAAACGTCTCTTTTGAGTCGTTTTCTATGATTATGACTGTTGTACTATGAAGTAATACCCCAGATTAGCTTCCGCTGCTATATTGTAAAAATGAGGGTATTATAGTTTACAATTACAATGAGGGGGTATTTATAAGTGTGAAACCTTAATCTTGACTTACTCCCTAAGATTGCATCTTAAAGCCCAACTAACTACATATGGGCCGAGCCCATCTTCCAGAAGTTTTTGCACAGCAGGGAGGGAGCCTATATCAGTCTTCATAACTCAACATGATGTGCCATTTGAAAACAGGCTAAACATGAAAGAAGAATCTACCTTAATTAAGAAAACTCTAATTAAAAATACTTTAAAATGTTGGTATTAGAGTTTTCATAATCAAATATTTTCCGGATAAATTAATCGTGTATAATCCACTTTACTAATACGTTATTTCGACCCTATTTAGTGCTTTGCGTTACACGAAATTCGTATTAGCATAAGAAAAAAACACACTATAATTCTAGGCACAAAAAAAGAGCAAAACATGGATAATTTGTTGTATTTGTTCATTTCATAGAAATACCAAGATGGTGTCTATATATCGTCCGTCCCAAATTAATAGTCCCTTTTACCATTTTAAGTTGTCCCAAAATTATTGTCCCATTCTAAATATAGTTGTGAGTAATGTAACAAGTTTGCCATATTACACCTAATGATACTAGAAATTACAAACTTTATTCAAAGCTTTAATTAATTGCATAAGGGTAAGACTATCATTCTGCAAAAGAGTAAGAGAGAGAATGCAATAATAATTATGTTTCCTTAAACTGTGTGTTTTTTATCGATGGACAATTTTTTTAGGACGGAAGGAGTAATAGACAAAGTGACTTTTGGTGAAAAGCTACACCCTTTCATCAATGGACACACACTTTTATGAAAAGTTACAACCTTTCATGTGTGTGAAATTAGTGATAGTTTTGGAAAGTCCCATTAGCGATACTTATTCCAGTCACTATTAGAATAGTTACATCTATTGAACTATTGCAACACTCTAGTGACACATAATTTTTCACTACAACTTTTTCCATTCATTGTGTCTGTTAACAAGTTTATTATAATCTATACAAGCGTGCACTCCACACCTCAAAACTCGTATTAGAACTTAACTTGAAATCTCTTTGGTCTCGGGTAAATCAACATCACACAAAATATTTGATGACACTAAAATCACCAACATAAAGAAGTAGAAATGTCACTATGATGATCATAAACTTTGAAGACAAAACCCCAATGACACTTCTCTTGTAATCAAATCCATTTAATACACAAAACAACAAAACATTTTTTCACCTATTTCCTTTAAAACACCTTCAAATCCATTTCCCCACTTGTTTCTCTTAGGGTAAAAGCCAAAGATAATCTATGTACTAACCGAAGTGATTGATTTTTTATACGTTTTTTACGTTATTTACGTTATTTACGTTTTAAACGTTTTATACTTTTTTATACGTTTATATCCGTTTTTATACGTTTTCATCTGTTTTTATATGTTTGGTACGTTTTTATCTGTTTCTTACGTTTTCGTCGGTTTTTATACATTTTCGTCCGTCGTTATACGTTTTCGTCCGTTTTTATATGTTTTTGTACGTTTTCATTCATTTTTATACCTTTTCGTCCATTTTTTACGTTTTTGTCCGTTTTATACGTTTTCGTACGTTTATGTACATTTTCGACCGATTTCATAAGTTTTTGTCTGTTTCGTCCGTTTTTACACGTTTTCGCCCGCTTTTAAACGTTTTTGTCCGTTTTTATACGTCTTTCTTTGTTTTTGTACATTTTTGCCTGTTTTTATACGCTTTCATCTGTTTTTACACGTATTTGTCCATTTTATGTTTTCGTCTGTTTTCATACGTTTTGTGCGTTTTTATACAGATTCGTCTGTTTTTTTACGTATTCATCCGTTTTTTTGTGTTTTCGTCCGTTTTATATGTTTACGTCCGTTTTTATATGTTTTCGTCCATTTTTGTACGTTTCATACGTTTTTATCCGTTCTTATATGTTTTTATACGTATTTGTACATTTTATACTTTTTTACGGTTTCATACATATTTATACGTATAAAAGCCTACAAAAACGTACAAGAACGAATAAAACCGTATAAAAGCGTACAAAAACGTACTAAAACGAAAAAAAACGTACTAAAACGTACAAAGACGGACGAAAGCGTATATAAAAACAAACGAAAACGTAAAAAACAGACAAAAACGTATAAAATGGGCAAAAGCGTACAATAACGGAGAAAATACCACAAAACGGACGAAAACGTATAAAACGGACAAAAACGTATAAAAACGGACGAAAAAGTATTAAAACGGGTGAAAGCGTATGAAAATAAGGGAAACGTATAAAAACGGACAAAGACGTAAAAAATGAACGAAAACGTATAAAAATGGATAAAAACGTATAAAATTGTTCAAAGACTTATAAAAACGTATAAAAGCCGACGAAAACGTATAAAAACGGTTGAAAACGTATAAAAACGTATAAAATGGATGAAAAGGTAGAAAAACAGACGAAAACGTATAGAAACGTATTTGACTGTTTTATCATGTTATTTGATGTTATATTTTACTTTTAGGTTCTTTAGTTTCTCATATTTGACTTGTTTTTATAATTTGGTTGGTTTGTTTATAATATTTGTTTTTGTGTTTCGAATATCTCTTTATAATATTAAAAAGGTGAATAGATAATTGAGATAGAAAAAAACAATATTTGAACATGTTTTCTAGTTTTACAAAATGAAAAACACAAATGCATGCTTCTCTAACTAAACGTGTGTTTTTTAATTTTCAATTGTTTGTTTTGTAAAGAAAGAAAATCCTTCTTTTTTTCTACAAAACAATAAATAGGAAATGAACAAAAATTTTCTCTAACTAAATGCTGTTGTTTGTTTCATTTTTGTAAACATTAACAGATTAACTGGATTCATCAATGGTTTCTTTTATGATTTTTCATTCTCTACCAATACTACTTTAGATACCAACATCTTTCTTCTCTATTATTTGAAACTAGTTATAAGACCCGTGCATGCACGGGATTTTTTCTAAAATTTTTAATAATGTATTTTTATTTATCAAAAACCAAATAACTTATTTTTTGTTATTTGTTTTAATTATTGTTCTTAATTTTGGTTAATAATTGTTGGAATTAGTAGACATTAAGATCATATTAACTATTAATAAATACGAGCACGCAGCGGAAGACTAGCACGTAAGATCATTGTTTAACAACATCCTTTATTCAAATACTAAAATACAGATTACATGAAACTACTAGCAGGACGAAGACCCATGCTTCTAGCATGTCGAGTAAGCTTAGGACCGGCTAAGGCTTTCGTAAACGGATCAGCTAGATTTTCATCTGTATGAACTTTAACAATATCAATTTTGCCAGTTTTAATGCACTCACGAACATAATGATATTTTCTTTGAAAGTGTCTGACGCCTTTCTGAATTCCTGATTCTTTGGCTATGATAATTGTAGCAGAATTGGCACAATTCATCTTTATCGGATAGTCATTTGAAGAAACTACGCCAAGTTCATCAATAAACTTCCTTATCCAACCAACTTCTTTTGCAGCTTCAGAAGCAGCTATATATTCAGCTTCTGTGGCATGTTGTGCAGTAGTACTTTGTTTGGAGCTTTTCCATACAACTGCGCCCCCATTCAAAACGAAGACATACCCAGTTTGAGATTTCGTGTCATCTCTATCGGTCTCGAATCCAGCATCACAATAACATTTAACTTGGAGTTCTACTTCAGGATTACCACCATACACCAAAAACGTGTCTTTAGCATTTCTTAAATACTTAAGAATATTTTTCACAGCAGTCCAGTGAGCTTTACCACGATTGAAATCGGCTTGTGATGTTTTGCGTGAATGCCACATCAGGTCTTGTGCACCTCACAACATACATAATGGATCCTACAGCCGAAGCATAAGGAACATTTTGCATACGCTTCATCTCTGTAGATGTTGTAGCACATTGAGATTTATTTAAATGAAGATCAACTTGCATTGGAATGGAACCACGTTTTGAATTATCCATTCTATATCTCTTAAGGATTTTGTCAAGATAAGCATTTTGACTTAATCCAATCAACCGCCTTGATCTATCTCTATAGATTTTTATTCCAAGAATAAACGCCGCTTCTCCTAAATCTTTCATAGAAAAACACTTACCAAGATAGTCCTTAACTTCTTGAAGACTTGGTATATGATTTCCCATTAATATTATGTCATCAACATATAAGATTAGGAAAATAACGTTACTCCCACTAGCCTTTTGATATACACATGGCTCATCAAGATTTTGATGAAAACCAAACTTTTTGATTTCCTCATCAAATCTCTTATTCCAGCTCCTAGATGCTTGCTTAAGTCCATAAATGGATCTTTGAAGCTTACATACTTTACTGGGATGATTAGGATCAATAAAACCTTCAGGTTGTTCCATATAGATTTCTTCTTCTAAGAAACCATTCAAGAACGCGGTTTTAACGTCCATTTGCCAAATCTCATAGTCATAGTACGCCGCTATAGCTATGAGAATTCTAATAGCTCTTATGTCGGCAACAGGTGAAAATGTTTCCTCATAGTCAACACCATAAGTTTGAGTGAAACCCTTTGCAACAAGTCGAGCTTTATAAATGTATACCTTGCCATCCATATCTGTCTTCTTCTTGTAGATCCACTTACTTTTAACAACTTTTGCATTTGGTGGAAGCACTACAAGTTTCCAGACTTTATTATCATTCATGGATTGCATTTCCTCGTTCATAGCAACAAGCCACTTTTCGAATTCAGGGTCCGATAAAGCTGCTTTATAATTAGCAGGTTCATTAAGATCCCCTAAACTGTGCTCTTCAACTTCAATATTGAAGGACAGTCGATCTGGATCGATCTCTACATTTAGACACAATCGATTAGGAGCTTTATGTGTCCTTACAGATCTACGAACGGGAACAACATCCTCTTCTTGAGAGACAATCGGGGCAAGACTTTCTTCCTCAATAGGATGTTCGCTAGTGTTTTCAGAAGGTAAAATATCTTCATCATCTAATTCTACGTTTCTCCCACTCTCTTTTTGAAGTATGAAATCCTTTTCCAAGAAATCTGCATACCTCTCAACAACTATTTTGTTTTCAGGTGGGTAGTAGAAATAGTAACCCATAGTTTCCTTAGGGTATCCTACGAAGATACACTTAACAGATCTTTGTTGAAGTTTATCAGGCGTGTGACGTTTCACATGTGCCTCACATCCCCAGACCTTTAAGTAAGACAAGTTAGGAACTTTTCCATGCCATAGTTCATACGGAGTCTTGTCTACCTTCTTGGTTGGAACCATATTGAGAATGCGTGCAGCAGACTCTAGAGCATAATCCCAAAAGGATAACGGCAAAGTTGTAAGACTCATCATTGATCGAACCATATTTAACAAGGTACGATTACGCCTCTCAGACACACCATTATGTTGTGGCGTGTAAGGAGGTGTAAGCTGTTGAACAATTCCATAAGCCTTTAGATAGTCTTTAAATTCTTGACTAATATATTCACCACCACGATCTGATCGTATGGCCTTAATAGTCTTTCCGAGTTGATTTTCAACTTCATTCTTGAATACCTTAAATGTTTCAAAGACTTCATGTTTATGCTTAAGTAAATAAACATAACCATAACGACTATAATCATCAGTAAAGGTAATGAAGTAACTAGCACCTTTCTTTGACACATGTCTAAGTGGACCACAAACATCAGTATGAATTAATCCAAGTACATCTTTAACTTTCTCAGTTTTATGTGAAAAAGGTTTTCTTGTCATCTTACCAGATATACAGGATACGCATTGATCAAACGGTTCATTATCCGTAGGTTTTAAAAGTCCATCATGTTGCAACTTTTCAATACGTTTCTTGTTTATATGTGCAAGACGACAATGCCAAAGATAAGAAGAATCCAAATTAGGTTTGGTTCTCTTATTGCTAATAGAATACATTGAATTAACGATTGGTAAAGTAGAATCACGCATATCAATTTCATAAATACCATTAACAGTAATAGCATTAAAATAAATCATATTATTCATTGAAACTGATAATCCGAAATCCGTAAAACATTGGGTAAAACCCTTATTAACCAAACGAGAAACTGAAACAACACCCCTAGTAATAGAAGGTGCATAATGACAATTGTCTAAAACAATAATTAAACCATTTGGTAAAACTAAGTCAAAACTTCCAATAGCTTCCACTTCCGCGCGCACACCATTGCCCACGTACAAGTAGAGACTACCACGCTTCAGCTTCTTTGCTCCTCTAAGTCCCTGTTTTGTGTTACAAATGTGAGTACCACAACCAGTGTCATACACCCAGGAATTTTTAGGAAATGCAAATAATTCAATAGTATAAATACCTGAAGAAGTGGATGCAACATTTTGACCTCCAGTTTTCTTCTTTTTCATCAACTCAGCTAGATACAAAGGACAGTTCCTTTTCCAATGTCCTTCCTCTTTGCAGTGGTGACATTGTCCATCTTTTGCCGGACGCTCTTTCTTGTAAGGTTGAGGCTTTTTGGGTTTAGTAGGATAAGAGTTTTTAAGACCCTTACCTTTCTCTTTCCCTTTAGCCTTACCTTGCGGTTTATACTTCTGGACTCTACCACCTTGAATCGCCATCACTTGTGGTGTAGAGGAAGCACCAACAATTGGCTGCTTGTTCCTCTTAATGCTTTTCTCAAATTCAATAAGCAATGAATGCACTTCACTTATTGTCTTCTCCATTGATTGCATATTGTAATTTTGCACAAAAGCTTGAAATTCACTTGAAAGTGAATTCAAGATAAAACTGATAGACACTTTATCAGGAAAAGCATAGTTGAGTGTAGCCAATTGATCCAGATAGCTTTTCATCAATAGAACATGATCGCTAACGGATTGTCCTTCAGCCTGCTTACATGAATGGAACATGTTCACCAACTCTTGGAGTTCAACACCCGGAGGTTTTCCATACATCTTTTGGAGCTCAGTAATCATCTCTTGAGGAGATTTGTTTTCAAATTGCTGATAGAGTTTTGGAGACATAGTTCCAAGCATCAAACAAGCAACTTCATTGTGACGATAAAAAAGAACAGCCCAATCTGCAAGAGCTTGTGCATCAGCTCCTGCGGCAGGTGCAGGTGGCAAGGCTGTTTCAAAAACATCCTGTAATTTCTCGGTACGCACAACTAGTTTAAGCGCACGAAACCACTCATTAAAATTTGGTCCAGTAAGTTGATGCTTCTCAAGCATTGACCTGAAAGCCGAACTGTTTGTTTTGGTTTGGGCATTGTTGAGTGCCATCTACAAATAAACAAAAGTTCACATTAGTATTTTCGATAATACTTTCTTTAAAGAAAATTAAATACCCATGCTTATGAAATAAACAATTAATTTTCGATAAAGCTAGGATCCACCTTGACATAACCACCACCGCATCAGTTGATCTGCTAGTGATGATGGTAATTCAAGGGGTAATTAACGTTTAATAATTGCATCCAATACAACTCCTACATTATGGGACTCTACTTTATGTACATCACATGTGAACATTCAAACGTGAAAAAGTGAGCATGTTTATCCCATCATATGCCACGAGTTAAGGTCTCACCTATCTTAACTTGATTAAGTCGGTCCAACAAAAACTGTGATTGTATAGCACTTAACGTCTCAACTAATAAGTGTATTAATATCACCTTGGGTTTACAAAACCATGAATAGTCTCACTAACATTAAAGAGTAATGCAGTGTTTTTTCTAGTTGGATGGCAAAAAGACTTGGTTTTAAAGGGTATAGATTTTTTTTTCGAGTCAAAACCATGTACAAAGAGCATGCAACATCTTTGTATCATGAATTTTATAAAACTATAATTTATAAAAACACATTATGGACTATAAATTGCTAGTCTAATCATGAAAGATTTTATATCGGATGTAAGCCGAATCCACTTTTGACTTTTTGCATTATATAATCCATAATAAATCTAATTTCGATAATCATTAGTCATGTTTATATTTGTTTTTCGAAAAACCATTTGCTTTGATGTACAATACATAATAATTTATCAAAAGCAAACAAATAAACATAAACAACTTAAAGCATATATCCGATTAACACATTAATCACAAACCATATGCATAACCAATTGATGATAACCTAAAATAAATGTGATTTAAATTAAAAACACATAGCAGAAAACTGACAAACAATTTTAATTTTACTTCAGTTCACGTCAGAGGTGTAGCTAGAGGTCTACACGAGCCTAGGCTCAGAAACTACAAAGTTGTAGATCTACAAGTCGTGGACCACCCACAAAAATTTCAAATTTTTTTCCGATATCGGATGAATTTATTATGATTTTTTTACTAACAGGTGTCATAACACTTACGAAAAACGTAAAATTCAACTAATACACATCAGATTCGATTTTAACATCAAGCATGTTTAACATTTAACAATTATTATACATTCATATATCATATATCACATGTCATCATCCATGGTAAACGTGCAAGATTCATTATGGATCTCATCAAATTAACATTTAATAAAGCGAGAAGATTCATATTAACAATTAATACATAACGATTATTAACAATTAATCTACGATGTCCATCAAATAAAAATTGCATACATCTTAGGGTTTTGTCTAATTAATTTTATTAACCCTAATTAGGGTTTATGAACACGAGATCATCAAATAAAAATTAAGACAACATTAAACCTAGCAATTTTTTAACGTTCTTGATAACAATTATGTAATTTATAGATATATGTGACCGGCTCTCATACCACTGTTGGAATTAGTAGACATTAAGATCATATTAACTATTAATAAATACGAGCACGCAGCGGAAGACTAGCACGTAAGATCATTCACATAGTCATATAAATTAACATAATAATAATAAAAGAAAAGCGTACCTTTTAGCAAATCTTGAATTAATAAATCAAGAACAATATAAGATCAAAGTATGATCTCTCTTTGGATTCGTACACACGTTTGTTAGCGATTCAATTAGAATGCTAGTTCTTTTATAAACAATAAGCAAAACAACTTACTTTAAGTTGATTAATCAAATCGGTTTTCCCACTTGGTTGGGTGTAGCCGATTGACTCAACAAGAGAGAAGGGGAAGAGAAAAGAAGTTTTGCTTTTAGGGTTTCACCAAAAGATATATCAAAACAATGAGCCTTGATTTGTTTATATAGGCATAAGGAATTTGTTATAAGGAAACAAATTCCCACCTCCTCTTGTTGAGGTATAACCGGCCCCAAACACAAGCCCACAACCCAAGCCAAAACTTTTTCATTTCTCATTATTTAACATTATTCCTTTATGTTAACTAGTTAAACAACGTTAAGTAAATAAATTCCGTTAAGTAACTGATTAATTAACGACCGTTATCTTATTATTTACACAATTAATATAAATTAATTAATATATTAATTGAATCCAAACGCTATCGTGTGCGTCTCCAAAGGCCCGAGTCGCATTCCGGACATATATTATTTACTTGTACATTCTTTCAGACTCTCACTTGGACATGTAACATAATATAATATAATAACATTGGTTAGCGTATAGCAACACGCCAATGCTCCCGGATACTCTCGAGTGTAGTTTCCCAAAATACATTTAAATGATTATTCATTTACAATATTCTATAATCTCAAATGCCATGCGAAAATAGATTATGAATCATAGTCCATTATATTTAAAACATTTTTTGATTTCTCGTTTTTCAATAATTATATCAAAGATTACCAATCTAATCGGGACAAATCCAGATTACCATTGGGTCTGGCCAGACACACATCTGATTAATTAAGCGAGGGGCCCAGTAGCATTATTATTTCAATCCAAGTTGAATGAACAAATACTATCTGACTACGAGAGTATTCTTATCTATATTTCTGAATACTTATGAATATAGTTTTTATGGCGACCTGTTACGGGTAGTTTTAGAAGTAAATCAAAAAGTATCATCCACTATACATAAAACAACTTTCATCTCACGTCTAAGGATTTTGTAACAGTAAATCAATTACAAGTTTCACTTGATGACGACCGATTCATAAATTGAGTGACTGCGTTGGAGAAGTCGACATGCAAACAAAATTTGAATATCGTGGTGTATGGAGAACCGTTATTTAATATTCTACGAAAAAAGACCAACACATCAAATATTCTTAATTCAATTAATTCTCATATAAGTTGATCGACATAGACTAATTTAGAATAACATTTTATTCATGGATTTAAACATTCAAAAATAGGACCAATAATTATAATGAAAATATCAAATACTTCAATTCATAAAATAACATTGTTTGACAATATCCTTTATTCAAATACTAAAATACATATTACATGAAACTACTAGCAGGACGAAGACCCATGCTTCTAGCATGTCGAGTAAGCTTAGGACCAACTAAGGCTATCGTAAACGGATCAGCTAGATTTTCATCTGTATGAACTTTAACAATACCAATTTCACCAGTTTCAATGCACTCATGAACATAATGATAGTTTTTTTTGAAGAAGTGTCTGACGCCTTTCTGAATCCCTGATTCTTTGTCTATGGATAATTGCAGCAGAATTGTCACTAATTCCATCTTTATCGGATATTCAATTAAGGAACTACGCCAATTCATCAATAAACTTTCCTTATCCAAACAGCTTCTTTTGCAGCTTCAGAAGCATCTATATATTCAGCTTCTGTGGCATGTTGTGCAGTAGTACTTTTTTTGGAGCTTTTCCATACAACTGCGCCCCCATTCAAAACGAAGACATACCCAGTTTGAGATTTCATGTCATCTCTATCGGTCTCGAATCCAGCATCACAATAACATTTAACTTGCCATATCTGCTTTCAGGATTAACCACCTACACCAAAAACGGTCTTTAGAAGTTACTTAAAAACTTAAGAATATCTTTCACAGCAAGTCCAGGAGCTTACACCAGATTCTATTCCAAAAAATCGCTTGTGATGTTTTATGCGCGAATCATGTCTTGTGCACCACACAGAATACTTAATTGATCCTCAGCCGAAGCATAAGGAAATTTTGCATACGCTTCATCTCTGCAGATGTTGTAGCACATTGAGATTTATTTAAATGAAGATCAACTTGCATTGGAATGAAACCACGTTTTGAATTATCCGTTCTATATATCTTAAGGATTTTGTCAAGATAAGCATTTTGACTTAATCCAATCAACCGCCTTGATCTATCTCTATAGATTTTTATTCCAAGAATAAACGCCGCTTCTCCTAAATCTTTCATGGAAAAACACTTACCAAGATAGTCCTTAAACTTCTTGAGACTTGGTATATGATTTCCCCATAAAATTATGTCGTCAAAATATAAGAATAGGAAATAACGATACTCCCACTATCCTTTGATAAACACATAGGTCATCCGATTTTGATAAAAACACAAACTTTTTGATTTCTCATCAATCTCTTATTCCAGCTTTCTAGATGCTTCTTAAAGTCCCAAAAATGGATCTTCGAAGCTTACATATATTTAACTGGGATATTAGTAACAATAAAACCTTCAGGTTGTTCCATATAGATTTCTTCTTCTAAGAAACCATTCAAGAACGCGGTTTTAACGTCCATTTGCCAAATCTCATAGTCATAGTACGTTGCTAAGCTATGAGGAATTCTAATGAGCTCTTAA
This sequence comes from Tanacetum coccineum, assembly GCA_026074375.1. NCBI lineage: Eukaryota > Viridiplantae > Streptophyta > Magnoliopsida > Asterales > Asteraceae > Tanacetum > Tanacetum coccineum. The sequence goes on from BQNB010120173.1 coordinate 16,816, forward strand.
TGACGGCAACAGGTTAAAATGTTTCCTCATAGTCAACACCATAGAGTTTGGTGAAACCCATTGCAACAAGTCGAGCATTTATAAATGCATACCTTGCCATCCTAATTTGTTCTTCTTCTGAGACCCACCTTACTTTTAACCAATTTTGCAAATTGGTGGAAAGCACTACAAGTTTCCAGACTTTATTATCATTCATGGAGTTGTCATTTCCTCGTTCATAGCAACAAGCCACTTTTCGAATTCAGGGTCCGATAAAGCTGCTTTATAATTAGCAGGTTCATAAAGATCCCCTAAACTGTGCTCTTCAACTTCAATATTGAAGGACAGTCGATCTGGATCGATCTCTACATTTAGACACAATCGATCAGGAGCTTTATGTGTCCTTACAGATCTACGAACGGAATAACATCCTCTTCTTGAGATAGACAAGTCGGGCGAAAGACTTTCTTCCCTTCAATAATGTTCGCTAGTTGTTTTCAGAGTAAAATATCTTCCATCATCTAATTCACTGTTTCTCCCCAATCTACCTTTGAAGTATGAAATCCCTTTTCCAAGAAATCTGCATACCTGATTCAAGTATATATATAATATATAATATCAAATAGTAATAGTATAGAGAGTATCCCGTTAGATAAAGATAATTACTGTTTAGAAAAAAAATAGTCCCTATCCTCTGATGTCGTTTCCACGAACTTAGAAGATTAATTGAAATTCATGTAGAATGTTTTCGTTTGGTGCTTGGAATGACAAGTATTTTGGGTTTTGGTTTTAAAACTATATATTATAACTAAAAATTAAACTAATATTAATTCTAAGATTAAAAACTAAAAGATTATACTAAAATTGATAAAAATGACAAATATGCTTGCTAAGTGACGTGAAAAGTTCCCTTAAGTCTTGCTTAGGTTTAATTGAAATAAAATCCTTAAGCATACATGTGCAAGAAATTAAAATGACAATGAAAAGTAAAATGCTTTTTAAAATAAATGACAAGTATTTAAATTGCATTAAAAGTAAATGACTGTATGTAAATTTGACTATTTCATTTTTTTAAACCTTTAAACCCACACTTAAATTCCAAATCACTAATTGCTTAGCAAACATAAATTAAACTACTCACTACGCATAATAACTAAGCTAACAATAATAAGCATAAAAATAATAGACATATTAAGCTAAATAAAAGCTACACTACTAAAATAAAAAAAAGGAAAAGAAAATAGAACCCGAATGACGAAACCGATAAGAATGAAACCACCCGATTATATAAACTAGACTTAATGCTAAGTGAATTTCTTATTTAAATTTGATTTACTTAATAGATTATAAAGTGTTTTAACTTTATTCTCTAATAAGCTATAAAAACTAACTAAGCTATAAACTTAGCAATAAGCTAGCTTAGACAACCCGTAACCTCCTCGCCTCTATGTGTTGAACCGGGTTTTACAATCTCAAAGCAATAAAGATAAGCCGAAACAATAATGCAAATCAATTACTATTTCCTACAAATATTAAAACTCGATAAGCTACCAATCAAATAAGCTATGTCAACTTAAAGCTGCTAGAACAACTACACCAAAATAAGCTATTGAGAGAGCTTATTCAGACCAAAAATAAGCACAATGAATTAAGCTATAACAACCAGACCGAAATAAGCTCATAACCTAGAAAGCTAAATTGATCCAAATCTAATAAGCTACACTACTAATCAGGAAACTGGAACCAAACGACTTTCGCATTTTTGAAACAAGAAAAATTATTCTAATCTTAACACTAATCTCAAGATTCAGTCAAAAATAACAAAACTAGTTAACAAATCGAATCAAATCTACTAGTAACCCCACATAAAAAAAACACATCGGATGACAATAGAAACAATATGCGATAAATCATTTAGTTATTAATCTACGAATGAAAAGATCAAACGAAAAGGATGAAGCAATCGAAAAAGAACACAAACCTAGTAAAACTCATCTCCCATTCGAGTCAAATATATCATAAATCAATTCAAAATAATACTCGCTCAAACCAAAATGATTCTTCACAAATTAAATCCCGACTGTTACTCTAGATAAAAAAAAACAATAGATGGAAAGATAAGATTCTTTGTTCTGCGTCTACTCGTCCTCAAACCAAAACAAAAGAAAAAAAATAGATAAGATATATCTATAAAAAATATCTGCTACCCTAAAAATTTAAGACAGGAAATAAAAAAAAGATAAAGATAAATAAATTTGAGATGAGATATCTCTCTTTCTTTTGCTCTCCCTATCTGCTTTTTAATAAGCAACTTTAGAAAAAAATGGGCCTCTCCATGTTTCTGGCCTCATCATAGACCCATTTAATCATGGGCTGAGCATTTCAATTCTGGGCCAGGTGTTTTTAAACTGATGGTGCTATGTATATATCTTGAGTATTGATAAGTATGGAGTTGGTCCGACCTTATAAATGGCTCTGGCGACCCATAAAAGATGAATGCATCGTCGACCTTTGTAATCTCGTGCCTTTTTTTCATTCCCGTGCACGTTTGACTTTGACTATGAACTTTTAGACTTTTGACTTGGCTTTTCTTCACCTCTTTCCGTTTCTCGTGTGCCGGTATTGTTCGCTCTGCCTTTGTTTTTGTCCTTCATTAATATCCGAACCTTCACATACACAAACACAAAAAACAAGCATATATTTTGCAATTTTATTATGTTTTTGGTCTTTTAAGGGTCGTTTTTATGGTAAAAAGAATGTAAAAAACAACGAATACCAAATTCCCCCATACTAAAGTATTGCCGTGTCCTCACGCAATGTAATAAATACGCGCTTAAAACTAAGAATCTCAATCACCCTCGACTAATAACCTCGAAAAGTAGCTAAGTGTTCATCGAGGAAGTTAAAGACTCATAAATTTTAAAAATCCCTGTCTTTACCATTTTTTATATATACACCTATTCCTACATATTTTTTTTTGTATTTTTCATTTTTCATTAATCAACTAACTAGAACGTTTGACTTTCGTTATTTAATAACTTTAAGGGATCATAGAACAAGATGCATTTCGATCCGAGAATGCCCCAAAAAGGATAAATTCATCGTTCTCGACTTTTCACTTATTCCAAACCAAGCTTAAAACAAAATCACCGTTAATTATGAGTTAAGATGCTAACACTACTCATATTTGCAATTTGTAAACTTTTTACTCTCGACAATTTATATCTTAAGTGTATGTGCTATTTTGAATTTCAACCATGGATCAACGTTTTGCAACATTCTATGTTTCACGTTCCACCCGAGAATAATGAGTTTGAAGGCGAGATCATCCCATGTAGCGACTTTCGTCTCGGCACATCCCAACCTTGCGGTTAAGTGACCAGGCTTTTGACACCCCACAGAGACTAGTATCGGGACTCACGGACCTTAGGTTTCAAAAACTCTCAGGTTTTCCGTATATACATAGCTTATAAAATATAATAGCCAAAGTTCAAAAGCATATTTGAATTTAACAAAAAGAGACTTTTTATTCATTTATTCACACTTAATTTTAATACTTATGCAATTTGTGACCCTCGACCTTTTAGAAGGCTGCAACATCGGTTGTGAGCCGGCAAGATGCAGCAAACTTTTATCAGTCTCGGATTATTATTCTTACTATGGGCTTTCTTTAGAAGGCTGTAACATCGGTTGTGAGCCGGCAAGATACAGCAAACTTTTATCAACCCACAGTTTATATTTATTAAATTTTTGCATTTTTCATTAATTTTTTTTTTTTTTTTTTTCTTTTTTTCTTTTTTTTTTTGGGAAAACGTCTTTTTGAAAAATTCAAGTATAAATTTGAACTAAGGCTAAAGTTTTTGCTATATACTACATAAAAATTATT
>BQNB010120174.1:0-20680 GCA_026074375.1 Tanacetum coccineum
ACCTCAAAAATAGTTTTTAAGTGTGCTAAATCATATTCTCGATACCTAAACCACAAAAGTCAATTTTTAGAGGAGAAAAAGAGCAGAAGAGGTCCTGCAACGCATTCCAATCCATAGGAGACAACGTTTAATTTCTTATACTTTTATAATCGTTCAATTTTTGGTATCATTCGTTAACTCGGTTAGTTTACCTTGGCTAACCAATTACTCTTGTATTAATTATGATGTTTGAAGGATAATACCATTGGGTATTAGCCATTGTTATAAAGATCTGAATGTTTGGTTTTGTTTATATATCAATTTCTTAATTTATCGTTGTATGCTTGTTTATGTTTATTAAATATACTTATTTGCGTGCTTTTGTATGCGACCTATCATTCAACTTGATCTAGTGAAACGGACCAAGTAATCTAGATACCGGGATATCTCTCCATATAGTGATTTATACGTCTAGAATCATAGGATCATAAATATTGTCCTTCTAAAATCGTGCTAAGGATATGCTTCTGGCTTAACTAGTTAACGGAAACTGCCTTTGGTTTATTAAACATGTTGACTAGTAGGTGAATCTAGATAATTCAACAAATAATCATCTGATTCCATTGGATAGTTGGACAAGTGGACTACTAGAGTATAAATTGCCATTAAGCAGTAAGTGGGTAAAGTCTCTATAAGCTAGGGTTTAACAAGACCGCCATTGCTTTAATCCCTAAGATAGATTATAATCAGCAAATAAGGATGCTTTATGCAGATACTTTAATTGTGACAGAATTAATGTGTCTAGGTCTTAGGATGAAGTCCCGCCTAAGTCTAAGAATGATATGCCTCTTCGAGATAAGTAATCATTGCACTTAATAAACAAACCAACTTCTAATCGGATTAATGATGACTAATACAGTTTTCTATTATAATGTTTGACAGCATCTTTATCTTCTGTTAATTTGCTTGCGTTGCTTAAAGTTGTCTTGAAATGATTGTAGTCACCAACCCAAAACCTGAGCCAGTCCTCTCAGGCCGAAAACCCACCCTTTACCTATTGTAAGAAATAATTAGACTAACATAGAATAACCATAGTTTGACTTAGATAGAATAACTTAGATTAGATAATCAAAATATAAATAAATGAGAGATTTAACATAACATCGCTTCAAGTGTTCGGATCACCTACTTACCACGAATCTACCACCAACTCAGGTACAAAGCTGCCCTTTAAAGGTGTTATTTTTGGTTAAGTCGGCAAAATATCTACATTAAAACTTGAACTACATAAATAAACTCCACACAATGACCATCAAGTTTTTTGGCGGCCGCTGTCGGGGACTGAAAATTAATCTGATTTTTTATTTCTGTTTTTGGTTTTTAAAACTTAAATTAGATCTAACCTTAGGGAGTAGTGTCTAATTAGATCAGATGTATAATTTGTATAATTTTTTTATATTTGTTAGTTATTTTGTTTGCTTGTATATTTGTGTGTTTAATTTAATTGTTTTGCTAAGACACTGTTCTTGTCGATAACTCGATACGGCTTATCCACTTCCATGGATACGCGTATTCCAACTTCCTATCCAATACAATCATATTCATATCAATCAATTACTACGTGTATTCACTTCTATTAAATACGACGTATCGGATCATCTGTAACAGAAACATAATCCAAAGTTTTTATATTTATCTTTTCCGTGCTAATTTTTTTTTATCCAAAAGAGCCTATCCTACTGATTGTTTATCCCTTGTTTCAGGTAGGGCATGACAAGGAGTTCAACAAGCAAACTATTCACACCTTACAAAGAACCTGAACGAGAATTTCGATCATCTAGGAGACACTTCAAGACACTAAGTCTTGACGAATTGAGATCGCCTGATTTCAATTTATTTTCTGACCAAGAATACTCGGAGGAAGAAGAAGCAGAAACAATGGCGGAAACTATGAAACAGTACACGAGCAAGACCTGAGCTAACTATGGACCAGGGGTTGCTAGGCCCAAAATTGAAGACAATGATAACTTTAAGCTAAAGGGCCAATTTCTCAAGGAACTACGGACTAACACCTTCAGCGGGTCGGATCATGAAGAGCGAACAACACAAATTGAGAAAGTTCTTGAGATCGCCAATCTATTACACATGTCCCAATATTACCTATAGACCCATAGTGAATCTTAGAGCATTTATATCCCTATGTCCTTACTGGAGCCGTAAAAGCCGCGTGCTAAGAAACGAACCAACTGGTTCAATTACAACTTGGGATGGTCTTAAAACAAAATTTCTAAACAAATATTGCCCACCTGCTTAAACTGCAAAGAAGATGGAGGAAATCAACAACTTTTAGCAAGAACCAGATGAAAACCTTTACCAAACATGTGAGCGCTTTAAAGAACTCTTGATGAAGTGTCCTCAACACTATTTAACGGAGATGCAGGAGGTAATCTTATTCTATAATGGATTGGGAATCCTACTCACAAATTCTTGACTCAAGAGGTGCAATACCACAAACGACACTGTCTGATGCAAAGGTAGCCATCCAAGAAATGGCTGAATACTCTTAAAAATGGCATAATGGAACATCTAGGTCAAGAAGTACTGAAACTTCTGACGGATAGGCAGCTATACAAGCACAACTGAACAATCTAGGAAGAGAGATCAAAGAAAGTGAATGAAAAAGTCTATGAAGTTCCAGTTGGATGCGAACAATCAAAGACCCCACTACAATCCAAAGATTGCCCACTAGAAGAAGAAGGGAAAAACCCTACCAAGAAAAAGCTAACTACCTCACAATTTGGTGGACCTTTTCAAGTAGCGGGGATATAGAGCAGGCGCTTTGGGAAGTCTATCAAAGAACAATGTAATCCTTCGTACCAAACTAAGCAATCTACGGAAGATACCCTAGCAAGTTTAATGAGTGAATCGCAAATAGACACGAAGAAAACTCTAATTTGATTAAATAAATCCAAGCTTTGACGGATGTTGCCATTCGAAACCAAGGAGCATCTATTAAAACTTTAGAAATCCAAATCGGGCAAATGAGCAAGGTACTACAGGAAAGAGGATTTGGATGTCTACCTAGATCCACTGAAGCAAACCCAAGAGATCAAGTCAAGTCGATTTCAACTACTATTGAAGCTGATTCATGCCTGATACGCCGTATTGGATCATACCAATACGACGTATCCACTGGACATAGCCGTACACTGATGTACGAGGCAAACAACGATGAATTCCGTTCCAATATCGTTTGAAATGATTGACTACTGTGAAGAAAAAAAGGAACATATGGACCACAATATCTCGGAAGCTATATTTTGGAAAGCTTCACATCCATAGACCGCCAAAAAGAGAAAACCCAGAAGTTTCACTTTACTTACTTTTATTAATAATGTATGCTTTGATAATGCCCTTTTGACTTAGGAGCAACGTCTATTGATTATGGCCTCTATCGACCTAAACCTTAACTTAGGATTAGACGAATTAGCTCACACTAAGTTATAGACATTGAATAGCAGAAAAACCCCCAAAACAGGGGGACGGTGGAAAAAATATCCCACCCCCCCAAAAAGGGGGAAAAAAATAAAGCCCCTCCTTTTAAACAAAAAAAAACCCGTAAAAAAATAACACTTTCGTTTAAACAAGGAAAAACTTTTTTGTAAAAACAAAAAAATTTTTAAACATTTTTTCCCTTTCCAATTTTTTTCACATTTTTTTTTTTAGGAACTACTTTTTTTTGTACTTTCTTCCTCCCCTTTCACTTTCTTCACACTTCCTCTCTCGTCCCTCCCAAATCTCCCTCCCCCCGCCACGCACTTTTTCCCCACCCCGCGCTCTCGCCCTCCCATCTCCCTCCCCCCACCCCCCCCACCCTCCCCTTCCCTCCTTTCCCTTAGACTTATAAACTCTAGATACATGCCCGAAGATTCAAAGTGCCCATTGATCCACGGAAGAACCATTTGTTTGTGTACCGCACTGCGCAAATGATGTTTACAAAAGAAAGATTACTTTAAGGGTCGGGGAAGAAAGGATTGTCTTTTCACAAGTGAATTAAAACACCACTAGTAGTTTAATTAAGAAGTTCTACATGCTAAGTTTGAGAAAAGAAGGAACCGCATACTGGCCGTACCTACCTACATAGTTGAATTTAGAAGCCACAAAAACCAAACAAACAGCTAGGCTATAGGAGATACTTTGGGTGGTTCTAATAGATCATTAGAACCCTTTCTCTTGGAGATTACATTGGAATTAAATGACTCCCAAATAACCATTTGAGCTTAGGAGAAATCAAGGTGATGATTTAATGCCTACCATTGAGGAAGGTGAGGTAATTAAGGAATTTAGAACTAATGGATGATGAACTTAATATTGGAATTGATGATTACCCTAGTTATTGTGACTATGATAAGAGATCACAATAGATTGTGCTATAAACTTAAAGTTTCTTGCATGACAGGATATTGAATTTACGCACATTAATACTAACTTTTTCACATTATTGCACTGTCAATATGATGTCCAAAAAGTTTCATAATTCTATAATGAAAGAGAAATTGGAGTACAAGGGAAACAATGTAGTAGGAGTCTTAATGAACATATCTATCTTTGTTGGAACTTTTTCTTTGACGACTGACTTTGCAGTTTTAGAAAATATGGATGATTATCGTGATGAAGGAATAGGCGATGTTATTTTTGGCGCGAACCATTTTTAAAAGAAGTTGAAATTAAAGCAAAAAGGTTCGAAGGGATAATGACCATTTACAATGGTTATGAGGAGTAACTTACTTACCAAATGGTGCGATCACATCCGAGGTTTAAACGCCACACTAATGAGCAATGCAACAAAATCCCACCATTAACTGAAGTGTAATGCAGAACTACAAGAATAAAGGAATCTCGCAGCCATACCAAAAAGCTATAAGGGGTTCTACAAAGGAGTATTTGAATTTAAGACCCCATACATTCGAGATGCGAAGATGGAAGAATGCTCCACGCGGCACATAACGTGCATGAGATAGAATGAAAGAGAAGCTGAAGAAAATCCTAACTAAGAGACCTTCGCTGTAAACAAAATGCTCCAACGCCGTGAACACCCAGATTTTTATTAAATCGATTTTGTCTTCCAGACATCATACGCACGTATACGCCGTCAATCTTAATACGATACCGGCGTATTGATTGTCCAGACCGATATCAGTCTTTACTTTTAATGCAATTAAAAACATTATTTTGTCAGTCCTGTCAATACGAGCGTATTCATGCACAGATATGTGCGTATTTACCAAAACTGCCCCGTATTTAGTTAGTTTTAGTTCTTAATTTAAATTAACTGTAGTACCAAGATAGGAATGACACCCATTTTTCCTATGTTTTATACAAGGACCTTGGAAGCAAAGAATATCAGCGAATATTGGTGGAGACATTTTACAACAATCTGAAGTTATCTTGAAGTGTTAGAGCGTCTTGAAACATCAGGCGGCGTTCAAACCCAAAAACCCCACAGCAAGTCAGCTCAAATAAACTCAACACGGAGAATCTACCGAGCAAATATCAGGGGAGTTTCTCAGTCTAATTATTTTTAACTATCGTATTTAATGTTTTATCTATACAACGAGGACGTTGTATAATTCAAGTGGGGGGATGGAATTAGAATGTTTACTTGTCCTATTTTTCATACTAAAATGCTTAAATTTAAAAATTTCTCAAGCATACTTTTGTGAAATTACTTGATACATAACCCAGCACACGACAACCTGTTAGATATTAGTGAGGATCTTTTTGCGAAACGGCATAAGGTTCAATCTCCTCACAAAATCTAATAAGGGTTATATGTATGCCGGGTTAAGTATAAGTAATTTCACAAAATTATGCTTGAATTTTTTTTTAAAATTTTGAGCATAATTAAGCAGTAGTGTGAAAATTAGGACAAGAAAAAATTCTAATGTTCATCCCTCCACTTGAAATCTATCATCGCCCATCGTTGTAGATAGAAACATTAAATACATGAATTAAAAAGAATTAGAATGAGAAACTCCCCTGATATTTGCTCGGTAGATTCTCCATGTTGAGTTTATTAGCAAGATTTCATGTTGAACAGCCGCCTTGAAGTTTCAAACTCTAAACTTTTAAGCAGACTCCAGATTTTATTAATTCTCCACCCTATGCATAATTTAGGAAGAACCATGTTATGTCGGGTAAATTGTCACCTTTAAAATGCTTAATAATTGGGATAAATGTTTGGGTCAAGCTTTCAGAAGGAGAAAATATTTTTACCCCATCTACAGATTCTAATGCAATTAACCCTACTCCTATTGACTACATGGAGAGAGTCTCATGCGAGTCATTATGACCGAGTCATCCCGAAGGGAAAATACCAACGGTATTGTTCAGAACGAGTGTGTCTAGAAAGGAGTGAAGTCTAGTTCATGGTAATGAAGATCGGCGGTTGTTGTGAAGACGTGTCAAGACCAAGTATAGTCGGTAGGCTAGTGAGAAATGGTAGATTTGAGCTATCAAGGGTGTAAACCAGATACCGACACTAAGAATGGGTCTTCTTGGAGATGTAAAGATTCCTAAGGTGGGTGGAAGCTAATATGACTAGCCCTGAGGTTGAAAATAAGGAATGAGAAATGGAGAAGACTTCTCCTACCTTAGATGTGTGTTGCCTTTGATGTATCAACTGATGGCCGTGAAGAAGACTTCTTTTCCCGAAATGGAGAGTAGTGGTAGTATAGTTGTAGATGTACCTGAAGCCATCGAGGATCAGAATAAGGCACTAAGTGACTCCTGACTTAAGGTTAGGTATATTGATCCTTACTCCTCGACGTAACGACTTAGTGTGCATATAAAAGAAGCGAAAAGATTGGAGACTCTAGCCGAATCGCGACATTTGTTTTCATCCTGGAAGAACAAACAAAGTAGCTAACGCTTTAAGCCGAACGGTATTAAATTAGGAATGTGCGTAATTATCTCGACTTGATTTAGTTGAGTCATCTAAGAATTTGATGCGATATGTTAGGACCGATTCGACTATGTTAGTCGCAGAGCGAAAATGTTGAAATTTTAATTTTTCGTCGGACGAACAACGAGCCCATGATGCCCAACTGTTTTCTTGATTGTTTTCAATTTGTCTTTCAACAATATGTGTTTTCTAGCAGGATTATCACTGCCAAATTTTGTGAAAAATATGCTTTATGTGTTTTACGTGCTATGTGCTTTTGAATGGTAGTAAGTGTTTAGGACGCTTTTGTGTTGTCGTGGTGTGGCTTAGGACGTGAGTGAGTGGTAATACTTACCCGAATGTAGATGATGATTGATTTGAGAGGTACGCAAGCCTAATAGTCCATTGTCGATTATGGCTTGTTAACCCACAAGTATGACTATGGTTGGCAAAAACCTAACCGTGATTAAGTCGAGATCATTTACAAGAAGCTTGGCCATCTGGCAAGCTCGGTATAATGAGCAATCTAATTGGTTGGGTATGAACCCACGTGATGAGCATAACCATTGATGAGACTTCCTAATAAGTAAGCACGGTTATTTTTGCCTAAAACATTATAGAATGCTGCATGATTATGCTAAGCGGTGATAAGATGCTATGTAGAAAATATAAAAGTTTCATTTAAAATATGCGAATAGGCAAATATGTGCTTAAATGATTATGTGATTTTAAGTACTAGTGATATAATGCGTTTGATGGGGTCGTATGTACTCTGGAATATTTTCGCAACTGGTGGTGCATTAATATTATGAGACGTTTAAAGGGCGATTTGTATTTTGGTTTTTTTATGGGGATATCGATGTGAGTATTTGTGTTTTCGGCTCTTGTTGGCGTATGTTTTAGTTTTGGTTAGCGACGTATGTTTTGGTTTTGTGTAATGGTGTGCGTTTTGTTTTGTTGGAAAGACCACCAAACTACGGTTTGGGTTCATCTTTCGTTTAAAGTCTTTCGTTTAAAAATGATGCGATTTATGTTTTCTCGGGTATGTTTAGTGACGTATTTTGTCTTCTTTTAATAAGAGCAGTATGTAATTATATTTTTATTTTGTTGATAGGAATTACCCATTTGTTTCTTTTTTTTCTTTTTTGATTCTGTCCGGAATAGTAAGTCGAGTTTATATCAAGTAATTTTTGTGTTCGCGCATGTGTGACCGTCTAATCGTAAGGAAGCCGTCTCACCGTAAGAGAAATTAAGACAAGTAAGAAAGGACGAGCACCGGGACGGCACTCCCTTAAGGTGGGTGGAATGTAATAACCCGAGTTTTTACGACGCGTTATGACGATCTGTGAATGCGTCGTTCATACTTATTTTTTATAAATTCGTGTGAACAAACGTGACATTTAAAAATTTTATTTGTGAGAATAATTATTTTGTATTTTATTTCGGACGGGATATTGATGGAAATTTTTATTTTTGACGTTTCGCGAGTCAACGTTTGACCGCACGTTCGTTAATCGTTTTAAGCATCGTAAAATTTACGACGTATCTCGTTATTATTTTTATGGTCTCAAATTATTATTTTTCGAACCTTGTCGTCTTTGTTTCTTGACCTTGGCCAAACTTGTGTTTAACGTTTACGTTTTTATTTAATGGTGTACAAATGTTACATTTTAATTAAAGGTTTACAAAGAAATAAAAGTAATACAAGTCGAAATATTTATAATAGATATATATATATATATATTATATATATATATATCATATATATATATATTATATGTTATATCTATATATATTATATATATATATATTATATTCTATATATATATTTTTGCATGTCTAGCCATAGCCGTGGTCAATGGCACTTACACACACTCACTTCATATTAAAGTTTCAGCAATGTTATGTATACTTGTTTTTTTACTTTGAGTTCTTGAGATCGTTATCTTGCATCATCTCCTTGACTTGAATCATCTTGATTTGACTTCCTTGATCAACTTGTGCTCTTGACCAACATGCTCATACTTGTTACATTCTTGTTTGACATATGTGATTATAAGTCTAACAATCTCCCCAATTGATGATTCTTTATTTGACTTTGAGGCTCTTTGATGGTGGGGAAGATTAGAATCAACTATCTTGACGTTGAATGATTGACTTTGAAAGCTTGAGTATGAGCATGTGGTTTATGAATCCGACTTCGCTGGAATGAGGCTGCAACACCGTCGTCTAAACCTGAAATAAGACAGTTAGCAATAAAAGATGAATATGGCTTTGTCATTCATCTTGACTTCGGTTGCATTAACCTCCGGTTTCCCGTTTTATAGTATAAATACTATACCTGTGATCAGGTAGATTCAAAGAATCTCCTTGACAGGGTTTCCAGCTCAAAGCGTAGGATCTTCTAACACAGATGTATTAGATTCACCATGCTTGCTAGTTCTCATTACCGGAACGTCTCAAAGCAGACAACACGGTAAGAGTGAATCAGATAGTTACTATCTTTCTGATTAAGTCGTCAATTCATTTACTGGACCAAAATTGATATCCAGTTATCACAAGCTTGATTCATATAGAATCTTGCAAGTCACCTACCAAGAGCTTGTTTGATGTTGGCTCAAGCAGGATTTCCATCTTCACTGTGAATACTTAAGTATCACTCGGATGTTCTGGCAAGATCTCAAGGATAATGCGTAGGACTCTTTGTTACAACTTGTGAACTTTATGGTGTTCAACAAGTGTATTTTGACATTGTTTCCTAATGAGATTTATAATTTGATCTCTTGTGGGCTTTAGACTTGATTTGTGCACTTTGGTTTTTGTAATCAGAGGCTGGAGCAGACTGCCACCTATTCAATATCAACAATCTCGGAGTGAGATGTCAATAGATAACGTGTGTATCTCCTTGACAAATGAGATAAGTTTCTTTTGAGAGAAACCCTAATGGCTGGGAAGGGTTGTGCATTGCATCACTGGGTCCATGATGACTTTCTTCAATATCAACAATCATCATTGTGATTTTGATAGATTATGTATTGACCTGGTTTTTGCCTAAGTTGTGTAGAGGGATGCTTTGTTTTCACCCTTTATCCATACTTTTCTTTTTCATTCTTCAACCACTTCAATGCTTACCAAGACGTCATTACTAACACCTTGTTGTGATTGTTCCAGTGTTAGCTCAATCTTAGTCGACATTTTTCCCTTATACTCATTCTTCTCCAATCATACCTAAGGACTGCTATTTCTAACTATGGATTGTCCTTGGGTAGATCCCTCCTGTTCTGGTTGGATCGTAGGACTTATTCCTAACCTAACCACCTTATGACTTCAGAATTGTCATGAAATTAGTAGGTTGTTGGGTATGAGATTGAACCATAAAACTATTTTTTGACATTGTTATTTTTAAACACTCCGCCTACACATGTGATTTGAGATTCGAAATTGTTTAGCACATGAAGGAAAGAGTTGCATTTAGAGTCTTAAAGATCACATTCTTCTATATCATATTTTAATCACATTTTCTCCCTTTATTTTAAATAATAAAACACTTAGTATTTGAAATACCAATTGATTAAAATTTAACATGAAAAATTCCATGGGGAGAAAAATTATACCATGATATTGCATGAATTCAGTTTCTGATAGCTCCCCTTCAACAGTATATGTGGGGTACCAATATTTATTAAAACTTGACATTGGAATGAAAAATTGATATGACACCACAAAATATTGAAGACAGAGTGAGATGCCTTAGTGAACAATGTATATTATTAACTAGTTGCAAAGCCCGCCCGATGGGCGGGCATGCCTTGTGAGTATCCAAGGAATAAATAAAGTAACGGTTAATCAATTAGGATAATCGTAAAATATTTATAGAGTGAATAAAGAACCAAAAGAAATGAATGGTAATCCCATATGAGTTGTTGTTTGTAAAATTGAAAATAAATATCATTATTATTAGTTCATATTAACCAGTCAGATTCTAATAACCAAACACATACTTTAGTGCAGCTATGGATTTTTTAGCATGCAATTCTGGAATCTCGTGCTAGACTTTTCAGGGTCACAGCTTGTTGAAGGTTTATCAGAATGGTTTACGTTTAATGGCTCAAAATGCCATTTAGATTATGTACCAACAGGCAGATTGGTCTTTTATCAGCCACTGCTTTAGACGAAATCATTGCTGAAGTTTCATCCGTAGTTGAGTGATCAAGTAACCTGATTCCAAATAGCTTGTAGCCATTAGTTTGTCATTTTACATCACCTTCTTTACCAATAAGGGGATCAAATGATTTTGTAACCGCTTCTATTAAATTAGACCAATGAATAGAAGTAGTAGAAGCTGGAGGCAAAGAACCATTCTCACTATAGCCTTGAGAGGCACCATTTATAAAAGAGCCATTATTTGTTGGATAGATATCACATGCACATTGTGGAACACCATACTGGAATGTTGCGGGGCGGTCAACAGGTGATTCCCACATACCTGTAAACAAAGGGAATGACATAGAAATAGAGGTCGGGCCACTTACTCCTCTATGGAGGTTGTGGGTTTTGTGGGTTGGATGCCACAGGCAATTCTATGTCCCAAGGTGAAACTTTATCCGGGCGTAATATTGATGATGGTTTATCCTATTAAACCTGCAGTAGATGGCAACATTGTTAGCTTATAAATATGCTTAATTAATATAAACTTTGTGGATAGTAAAGAGATGCTTATGCACCTTCAGGGATCTCCATTCAGAATCAATCCACTTAGATAGTGCAGAATCTATGACGCCAACTATGGTCCCACTAAACCTACAGCGGGACAGTTAAATAATTAAGTTACGAAATCAAGCAAACATCTGTGTTAATAATGAGCCATCTGTCGTACCTTCTTTGAGGAACCTCTTCACCCTAAAATCTCATTTTAAACCCCATACCAACAAAAAGCTTATGTGGCCAAATAAACTCTGATCGACTCAACAAACATATTTTCCGTCACACAAATTGAAAAGGTAAATAACCAAAATCAAGAGTTTATGTGGCCAAATAACTGAGCTTTGATTTTTTTTTGTAATTTTTTTATTCAATTATATAGCCACACAAAGATTTATCAAACCTGAGGAGATGGTACACAATCAGGCAGGTTATCAGATTTCAAGTTATTAAAATGACTATTAGCTGCAAACTGATAGGAAACACTATCCATTCCTACGTGGCCATAAAGGAGTTCTAGCTTATGTAGGATGACAAAAAATATGTTTCATTCTAGAAAAAGGATATGCTTAATCTTACCAGAATATCTATGCCGCCATACTTTTCTTTTACCCTATCATAAAAGGATTTAATAGATTCATCTTCTACAATATCGAGATGATGAAACACCACATTCAAGCCTCCTTCTTGCAGAACCTTTGTTGATTCTTTTACCCTATCATAAAAGGATTTAATAGATTCATCTTCTACAATATCGAGATGATGAAACACCACATTCAAGCCTCCTTCTTGCAGAACCTTTGTTGATTCTTCACTCACAACAATGTAATCCCTTATGTCGTAAGCTCATGTGTAGTTTCAAATCCAATACCTTGATTTGCACCAGTCACTAGAACTATAAATTCTATAGACCACCATCTAAATATTTCCACAAAATAGAAAAATCACATTTACATTTATATTTTCCTTTGAGAACTTTTAGATTTAATAGTCAATTATGAAGTTATAAGTCCATCTAGTGAGAGAAAAATCAGACCCAAAAACACGAAGTTAATGTGCGAAATGTAGAACAATATAATTAATTATTTAACATGGTTCACACAAGTAGGATGATCGAGATACACATGGCACAAACTCGTATATCTTTGAAATAAAAAAGACTCAAAAAATGAGTGATCATCTCCATAACATCAAAACTAAGATTCTACACATTGCACATAAAAGAGCATCTAATCACAACTAAAGAATAATGTTAGTACACACCCTGTTTGGCATATTAGGCACATGTATACATCTAATGATACATACCCTTTATTTTAAGAGAAATTCAAGCAACCCAAATGTAATCGTCTTATATCAACTGAAGTTGATAATCTGATATATACTTGCTGATTGTGTAGTGCTGCTGATATAAACTAAAGTAGTGCTGCTGATATAAACTAAAGTTGATATATACTCACTAAGTTTTCAAGCAAACCCAAATGTGTTATGACCCACCGAAACCTAATCTTCTGGTAGTTCTGTTGTTGCATGCCACAGATACTCTTTACTGCCTAACTTACTATTCCTAGTTTTTGGAGTTTCAGAGCTACCGAAATAGGCTTTCCAAACAGCCTGTAATAAAAAAAATTTACTAACGCTATCACTTATTATTAAAGCTAAATTTCATGTCACCTTTTTAAGCAGAAAGTCAAAAAGTAATAACATGTTATTTGGAGTTGCTGGATTAGGCTATCCAAGCAGCCTTTAATAACTTATTTTTTTATCAACGCTGACACTTCTTATTAAACTAAACGCATTTGCATTTTTTTCTCAAACACCAAACACCCAAAATATGATAATTTTTTTATTTAAAAACAATAACCAACATAATGCCCATTTCCAATTGGAATCTGAAGCAGGTGAAATAGCAGAGATTAGTTTAAAAACAAAACATGGCAAATGGGACGGTATTTTCAGGATGCTTGGGCAAATAATAAAAGCTAAAGAGTTGTGGGATATATACAGAGGACCTTTTATCAGATTAAGTCAAAATAGTAAACGTAGTACAAACCTGCATTACATCAACGCCACTAATACCAACACCGATATTTGCTTCCTACATCATTCCAACGTCACCTTATCAAATTGCTAAATTCATTTTCCGAGTGCCGTCTTTTACAAATCTTTTAACCTGATTAACCCATTCACATGCTAATAATTATCAAACAACTATATGAATCATTTAGCCACAAAAAGGATCTTACTAATGCCTTTTTCTTAGGAGAAACACGACAACATATAACCCAAGCGCAAACAACAGCTAAATTCAAGAACTCAAGCTTTAGATCTAGCATGGGGTCATTTTCAAGCTTAACCATTTGAGATGAGTTGGTAATTTGCATTAGAATGTTCTCTTTTACAGCCTGGTCAAGGAAGAGGTAACGCACATTAAGCGTGTATTAAAAGGTATAATAACAATACTCCTATAGTTACCCTACATGTCACCTAATTTAAACATAATAACAGGAAAAGCATGGTGGATTAACTTTAAGACGATATTACCGAAGCGACATGGAGGGCCTGTTCAAGGTTCGTGAATTAATATGTCATTACAATACACCATTGTAATGACACATTAATTTGCCATCATTGCAGCTATATGTAGTCCGTCTGAGCCTCATGCGGGGGTATCGTCTTATTGACACAATGTGAGTAAACTTATATACACATATATTATGTACATAGAACCTTCAGTATCAAGTAGACCTGGGTTTCCCTGTAACTTTCCCATTATAAATATAAAAATGTTTACGCATTGAAAATGTCACTTCCTCATGGAAAATAACATTTCTATTACGTTTCTTATGGACTGCTTTGCTCATGATTATACTAAAAAAATATCGTTATTTGGAAAATATCGTTTAAATTATAATCTAATTTATCTAAAAATTAAAAAATTCATGATATCTTTAAGCATTTGAATTCACTTTAGACAAATACTATCTCAAGTGACCCACTTCATTTTTCACCCATTTTACCTGTTATTATGTTTACAGGCTTATATTTACCTGGTCTCTAAAAAAATGGTGAGGGGTGCGTATGCAGTTGTCACTTCCACATCCTTGGTTTTATAAACACTCCTCGGACTATTGTGTTTTCCTCAACTAATGAAGTTACAATCCCTGGTTCAAATTTAACACTGATAAAAAAAGATTCAAAAAAGCTTTTTATCAGTAAGCAAGCTGATATGAGTATGAATAATGTTACTTGTATGTATTGAGGGAAACAAATCATACTTTGGAAGAGTTGCAGCGTTCTCCCTTCTTATAATCAATCTCATCACTCTTCTCATACCCATCTTTATTTGCATCTCCTATTCTCCATAATTTGTGCAAAAGAAGGAACTGAATGCGATAAATGCTCTATTGCAGAAAATCAAAATAAATTACAAATAAATCATTCACATTATGTCCAAAGAAAGAAAAAGAGTACCTGCTTGTTGCAAATAAGACCACTTTTTACCAAGCCAAAGAATCTGATGCAAACCTCCCCAAAGAAACCGAATCCCTAAGACCATGTACATCGTGTTGCTCGACAATTCAAACAACAAAAAACCCAGAATAAATTACCATGTAAATACAAATTACCATATTTATAATCTCATATACAAATATGCTGGTGACAATATATAATAGCAGCACACTACCCTAGTATCAAATCTATTTGCATTTGTTCTAATCTAGATGTTGCTGTTAATATCAACTTACATAAAGTAAACGCATACAATATAGACTAAAGGAAGTAAGCAAGGTGATATAATAGTTATAAGTTGTTACTACATTGAAACGAAGACAAAATAAAGCTGTTGATTCATAAGTTTCTGAAAGTACTTTCGCGCCTAACCTGTGAATCACGACTACTTTCATAGAAGTAAATGGTATGGCCCTCTGAGCAGCTGATAAACAAATATTTAGACATTAAAGTATCCTAAAGTGTTTCCTTTGAGACATCAAATAAGGTAAAATCAAGTACCAATTCGAAGGTATATATCGAGATTATTAGTCAAGGATTATGTAAGATGGGAAAAGAAATAGACGCCAAAGTTCGAGGAAACTGTGAAAGTTTGATAACCGAGGTCGATAGCACATGCGATATTGTTTTTCTTCAAAAGACTATTAGTATATATATCAATGTCACGGGTGACAGGTCTGGGAATTCCTCTGCTGCACTTTGACTTTAGAAGTCAAACAACGTACCTTTCAACATGGAAATCAACCTAAAATCCTAACGGTTTCTAGCAAAAAAAATCGCTTACTGTTACGAATATTCAGTTTAAAGTTTGTTAGTATGTTGTATATGAATACTTGGCTAAAAGTTGAATCACATCTTTTATTCAAATCCATCTTTTTTTCTTCTTCTATAATAGTCCGAAAGAAGCATTAGCAACCATGAACCATTACATACCTTGGGTGTGGGGCTAAAAGAATCAAACAAATAAAAAAAATATGTATATATATTGCAAATTTATCGTGTCATGTTTAATATATAAAGTTGCTTTCATTCATATTATTAATTTTCATATCCCTACTGATATCTAATTGTAGTAGTAACTATCATTACAATTATGCAGATAGAAAAAAAACATGCACAATATTATGGAAAATGATACACTATGTACTACCCATATAAGAAATTACCCTTGGTCTTGGAGCACTGCTTGCTTGGAAACTGAATAAGGATTCCAGATCATTGTCAATCGTTTGTTGGTTCATCTTGGCAGCAGCAACAATAGCCTTATCTCAAACGTTTGCAACAACTCTCTCCTGTGCTGGCACTCACTGCAAGATGCAAGAAACATAAAAATTGGTAAGAAAATGATGATTTGTGATTAGTAAAAAATAAGCAAAAATGACAAAAGTAGATACTTCAAACCTTGCAACCATTAACCCATAAATGTGCTTCATATCTACCTGTCCATCTATGCCTGGTGCAAATAATAATTCACATATTAAACAAACTATGTAAAAGAAACCCAAGAAAAAAAATAACATACATGCAAATGAAAGCTTATGTCTTCATGATAAAAATGGAATTTATTGATCGGGCGTTTGTGTTTATCGATTTGATTTAGCATTGAGTGATATGAGGAGTGATTATTATTGTAGTTTTTTAGTATGAATGTTGATTTTGAAATTTGAAAGCTCTGGATGATAGGCTGATTTTTTTTCTGGTATGAAGCGTTTTTCTAAAACCTAATGAGAGTTATTTTAGGAACAGATATGCTTCCGGGAGAAGACATTTAAATTCTGGTTTTGAATGTTGATTTTGGTATTTAATATTAAAGGATTACTTGTTTGTTTTTGAAATTGTAATCACAAGCATTTAAATGGCCTAGTGGTTTAGTTGTATATGTGTGTAGCTTGAGACCTGAGTTCGAATCTTGGCAAGTAACTTTTATAAAATTAATTTGATCCGTAGCTTTAAAAAAAATCTGCCACATCACCACTTAGTTGGATTATGTATGCTGATGTGTTTTAAATCCTTGCGTAGGTGGACTGTGTATGTTTATGTGGATTAAATTATTGCTTAGGTGTCTTTTTAAATGCATATGTGGCATTAGTTGGTGCATAGGTGGCAATTGCAAAATGAATATGTGGCAAGAATGTTGCATAGGTGGCATTCATGTATCCACTTATATATAATGTAAGATTGACATTATAAGTTTCCATATTTTAATTTCACAAAATGTGTTTGGATACATAAAATTGACATTTATGAGATGTACCCAACACATTAAAGGCTTTGTTTTAAAAGCTCCCCCTCATAAATTGATTCATATAAAATGACATTCTTCGTACCATAATTTTTAAACATATTCGAGGAAGGGAGTGTTGAACATACAAGTTTAACAAATACCACTTTTTATGGAAAAATACCACAAATTATATTGTAGACAATTTGACATTGAAAGTTCTTTTTGAATATTGTGTTCAACGGTTTTAAAAACCATGATAGAAGACTTCTCTTTTATTTTTAGAGTAAGCGCACTGAAGCGTACACTTCCCTATTACAATCGGGTCCGAGTTATGCACTGATGTGTACATAAGTCATTGAGAAAATTTTAAAAATGACATGTTTTGAAAGCATTTGAAACTCTTGCTCGAACTTCATTTACACGTCCGTGTCGATGCTAATCAACATTCTAGGTACGTAAATGTTATCGATTTCAAGAGACATGTCGAGAAGATTCTTTTTGGTATTTTTAAAATTTTCTAATTTTATATTTTGTTTTTATAGATTTTATATTTTTGTATTTTCTTTTTGTTGGTTTTCTATTTTTGTATTTTCTTTTTTAAAAATATTTATAAATCAAAATAAAGAGAAAAATCAAAAATGTTTACAAGTCGAAGTTTCCATCAGCAGTGACAATTGTTGCTAGAGTTGAAGTAGATGAATTTAAATCTGGTTGTTCTTGACGTTTATTGGATGCATCAACAGTAGTAACAACGTAAGACATTGAAACAACTTAATTTTCTCCATTGAAATATTCGTCGAACGAAGGACTGAATAGACTTTCCAACTCGATCATCGATTTCATAACTATCATGTCTGATGTAGGAACTTTTGTTGACATTGTGGAGCGAGGCTTGAACCGTTGTGTTCAAACATCATTTTTTACATTTAGGATCGAGGCTTGAACTGTTGTGTTCAAACGTCTTTTTTGACATTAAAGTTCGAGGCTTGATCTGTTGTAATCAAACGTCATTTGACATTAAGGTTCTAAGCTTGATCTATTGTGATCTGTTAGGATCATGAAAAAGACTCGGTCACCCCGTGTTATGTCTAGCATAGGTTAGCTCGTAGTCTTAATATTTATCGTTTAGTTACCGTATGACTTATGGCGTTGGGCCGGGTCTTTACCCACATGTTAGCCCACTCCATAGCCCACTTAGGGCACTAATAACTCATGTATTTAAACCCCCTCTCAGCCATGGAGAGGGGTTGGATGTTCATTGTATAACAAACACACACTAAGTGATTTTCTCTCACTAGAACTTCCCATATTCTCTCTCTAGAAATCGGCCTACACACCAATCCTTGATTGTGTTATGATTTCCAATATATTACAATTGGTATCAGAGCACATGGGATGATTACTTAGATTGTATGTGCGTTTCTCTTGGAAGAATTAATCAAAAATTTGGTTTTTGAAGGTTTATGGTTCTTACATTGGCTTTCTTTGATTCTCACGTTTGTGGTGTTAAAGTTAGTGTTTTTAGTGTAGTTTTAGCCTTCTAGTACCAAGTTGTGCAAGAAAAACCAAGCTTAAACGTTCAAAAGGGTGATTTTTGGTGATTTGAAGGTTTTCTGGAAATTGCGTTTTGTCTCCCTGGAAGACGTTTCTTAATTGCGTTTTGTCTCTGCGTTTTGTCAGAGAATAGTACACTGCGGTTTGTCTTCTAGTGTAGTACAGCAGTTGCGTTTTGTCAGTTGCGGTTTGTGTATTGCGTTTTGGTTTACATTAAAGGTTGCGTTTTGTATATTGCGTTTTGTCTCAAGTTGAAGACCCTCATTGCGTTTTAACTAGGAGAAACTCTGCCCAATTAATTTCTTGATTGCGTTTTGTCTCAAGGGTTGATTGCGTTTTTCCTAAGACACGTTACTGTGTTTTGCCTCCTTCTCATTGCGGTTTGTGTCTTGCTTTTTGTCCCAAGTTGAAGACCCTTATTGCGTTTTGGTGGAAAGAATCCTTGGCAAAAAAAAATTGCATTGCGTTTTGTCTTTGCTTCTTGATTGCGTTTTGTCTAGGACACCTCATTGAGTTTTGTCTAATCCTTAACATTGAAACTTGTCTAGATTTCTTGACTGAGATTTGTGTAGTGCATCTCGTATACTTAATCAAACCAAACCAAACCAAATCACAAACAAACAACATATCACCTATATCAACAAACAATCATCACTTTTAACATACAATCACTAATCATTGTACCGATCCAAAGTCTATCATAATACAATCAATCAAACAATCATGTCTAGTAACTTAGATGATATTCAAGCGGCCGGTTCTGATACCCGCCTTCCTATGCTCGATAGGACTGATTACGAATCATGGTCACAACGAATCTGATTGTACTGTAGATGAAAGGAAAATGGATTGCTAATTCTACAGTCCATTGATCAAGGACCATTTGAGCTTGGAACTACAAGGAATACACTTGGAACTACCCCTAAGGGAAGTGTTCTACTTGGACCAAAAAGGCCTCGTACCTATAAGGATCTAAGTGACATGGAGAAGAAGTGATACGATGCAGATGTCCGTGCAACCAATATTGTACTTCAAGGATTACCCAAAGATATCTACAAGCTCATCAATCACAACATTGAAGCAAAAGCAATTTGGGACAACGTCAAAATGCTTCTTGCAGGTTCTGAGCTCACCAAAGAAGACAGAGAATCACAGTTGTACGATGAATTTGAGCGGTTCAAGATGCTTCCAGGTGAAAACATCAATGAGTACTATGTTCGATTTCACAAGCTGGTCAACGACATGAGGAATATCAGAATGACAATGCCTAATATTCAGCTGAACTCCAAGTTTGTGAACAACATGTCACCTGAATGGGATAGGTTTGTGACAGCCGTTAAACTCAACAAAGGTCTGAAAGAGACAAATCACGAACAACTGTATGCATATCTAAAACAACATGAGAAGCATGCTGCACAAGATCGACTGATTATTGAAAGAATCACTCCTGCTACCAATGATCAACTTGCATTTGTTTCAACTGTCCAACCTCATTTCCAATCATCACATGTCTAATCTCATCAATATCCTTCTTCATCAACAAACCCTCAATCACTACAATATCCACAATTCACTGAAACATCACAAATTGATTCCAGATACACCCAAACTTATGAAATACTTGACAACTGGTTCGTAGTTTTGTATACCTATAATATATATATATATATAAAATATAATATCTTAAAAGAATAATTAAGAAGATTACCAAGTTACCCTTGATAAAATTCACTCTCAAAAATATATATAATATAATATAAAATACG